>JANHFL010005442.1:62439-74290 GCA_032468155.1 Oxyrhabdium leporinum
TTTGGACACTAGGGATTGGTCCCATGGAGAGAGGTTTTTCCATGGACCCATCTATCATCTATCTATCTATCCATCTATCTATTCAATCTCTCTCTCTCTCTTTCTCTCAGTGTGGGTGTGGGTATGTTTGTATGTATGAGGTTGTACCATAGTCAACTTTCTGTAGTACAGCATGTTCATGTTTACCTATAAGGCTACAAGCTTCACTTATAGTGGTGGTCTTAAAGATACCTTAAGTCTGTCATGTGTAGTTAAACTCTGACAAAAAGACTAGGGTTATACTTTTATCTGCAAAGTGATTTAGGGGGATATTTAAGAGAATTTTCTCTTTTTTCTCTTGAATATCCCCTTAAACATTTTTTCATCCGTTCTGTTAGGACACAGAACAAGACAAACTGCTTTAGTTGAGCTTCCAGAAACAATACTTCATCATACCTTCTTCTTTATTTAATATGATTAAGAATGTATTTCCCCTTCTGGTCCTATATTCTAAAACAGAGAATGATTGTGCTTCATGTCAGATTAAACCATAATGGAATGCATTTGTTTTGGATGTAAATGTAAACCCAGTAGGATTTAAGTCAGGATTAAAATAAAGTTCAGTGTTTGACCCCCCTCCAATAACATTGCACTCTGCAGAACAAAAGGGGATTGTTTCATGAATGTGATGAACAAAAACAGTGATTTACCTGGGGGGAAGGGGGGCTCTTACTTTGCTTAGTGAAGACTGAAGCCTTTCCAAGAGGCAGGATGAAAAAGTAAATCTCCTCTATTCCTCCATTTATTCAGTCTTTCCTTTTTTTTCTTTCAAGCCCCTTACTGCACATCTTGGTCAATGAAGTATTGAGTGCGGTGGTGGGATTTATGAGTGGATACATTCACATATTTTCAATGTGGATAGAAGAGTTCAGGATCTTTGTGGTAGAACATGGAACATCGTGTCCTCAGAGGCAAGGTAGGCTCCCACTCTCCTAGCCTTTCAGAAGACCATCATGACCTGACTCTACCAACTTGTCTGGAGGTCATACAATCCTGAAGGTAGTTGTTGGGTTGAAGAAGTTCCTTCCCCCTTTTAACTTTGTGATTGTCTTTTTTAACTCTCTTTTAATTCTGTTTTTAGATTTGTTTTTAATTATGGCTTTTATATGACTATATTGTTTTATTTGAAACTGCACAGAGTTACGCAAGTGTGATGGCCAATCCAGAAATTTGAAAAATTAAATAAACAAATAAATAAATAAGCAAATATAAATAAATAAAAACTTACACAGTAATGAAGTACTCAAGGCAACACATAGAGATACTCTATTACTATACAAATGTTTTATTCTTTACATTTGTTTAAGCATCACATATTATGCATGCATACATTCATACTTACTGATTCTCACTTTCCTTGTTTCCTTGCCTCTTTTTTTGCCACTGGTTGCCCACCTCTTCTCCCCACCCACTCCCCATTTTGCTACCACTTGCAAATTTTGACATTGCTCTTCTTACTAGCGACAATGGTTGATCTGAGTCTGATCCATGACAGTAATGGGAAAATGATGTGCAGCTGTATCCCTGAAGTGGGTCCCTATCAAGCCATCGAGGCAGAAGAGGTCTTGCCCACTTCTCCCAGTAGTGGGTAAACACTGGGAGCCAAGTGCATGTGACATATCCTGCAAATGTTTACATAACATGTAGCCAGCACAAAAGCTAGAAAAGCTCAGTATTTGGATCTGGATGCCATGTCAAACTAAAGGTTCATATTATCTGAAATTTATAAAGGTTTTCTCCAGTATTTTCCCACTTTCTGGAACGTCTTACTTATTTTGCCCCATCCCCGTGGCCTGCATGTGATGCTGCTGAATGAAATACTACTTTCATATGATGTGGATTGTTAGTGTTAATTGGACAGATAAAACAAAGCAAAGGAGCCTTTATGTACAGGAACAGGTGAAGGGTTTCTTGGCCCGTATATTTTACTAAAGCACAACCAAAATAAACTGATGAATGCAAAAAAAAATGTAATCATCACACAACAAACATGTAATTATAATTTTGTTTTATTTGTTTCATTCAATTTTTCTCTCCAGAGATCTGATTCAATAAGGATGGATCAGCAGAATAACGACACAATCGTAACAGAATTCATCCTACTAGGATTCACTGATGAACCCAACCTGCAGATGGTTCTCTTCTTTTTGTTTCTTGCCATCTATCTTTTCACTGTGACCGGAAGCCTTGGCCTAATTGTGCTGATCAGGACTGATTCCCACTTTGACACTCCCATGTACTTTTTCCTCCTTCATTTATCCTTCACAGACCTCTGCTACGTCTCAGTGATTGCCCCCAAGATGCTAGTGAACTTCTTGGTGGATCATAAAAGCATCTCTTACGCAGGCTGTGCTGTTCAGCTCTGTTTGTTCACTGCCTTTGTGACTACTGAGTGCTTTCTTTTGGCTGTGATGGCAATTGACCGATATATGGCTATTTGCAATCCTCTCTTGTATCCTGTTTTTATGTCCCAAGAACTATGCAACTGTCTGGTTGCAGGATCATATGCAGCTGGTATTGCAAATGCAGTGCTACAGACAGTGTGTATATTCAGATTATCCTACTGTAGATGTAATATCCTCAAACATTTCTTCTGTGACATCCCTAAACTTCTTCAGCTTTCCTGCTCTGATTCCCATCTTTCAGAATCTCTGTCTGTTTTTGCATCAGGAATAGTTGCAATGACCTCTATTTCAGTCATTATTATTTCATATCTCTGTATTTTATCTGCCATCCTGAAGATTAACTCAATGAAGGGTAAACGTAAAGCTTTCTCCACCTGTGCTTCTCACCTAACATCAGTGGCTTTACTTTATGGAACTGGAACCTTTACACATATCCATCCCAACCTTAAATCTGGACAGGATACTGATATGGTAATTTCCATAATTTACACATTAATCATACCCATGTTGAATCCCCTAATCTATAGCTTGAGAAATAAGGAGGTGAAAGAAGCCATTAGGAAAGTCACAACTAGCTAACTGGTTTATCTTTCCACCAATGACTCATGTTATCCTGAGAAAACTGAATCTGTTGTAACCACTTTCTACAATGGAATGAAGATCTCTTAGGGGTTTTCTTTCTTTTTTAACAGTAGTTACAGAACAATAATATATTATGGCAATTTTTAAGCGAAAGAGCTAATTGTAGAAAAAAAAGTATTGTATATTTAAAAATTAGATGAAATTTTCTCTATGCTGAGAATAAAAGAACCCTTTCTCTCCCCATGTTAACATAGTTGATCAGTCTTCCCCAGTTTGTACCCTTGAGATATATATTTTGACTACAGTAATGCAATGCCTCCAGCCACTCAATACTCTGCAAGATGAGGGCATGGCAGAGCAAGGTATTTCATGGATCTGGGAAAAACTGGTGCATAATAAAATAAGGTCTCACATAGATTACCTGAAGGTTAGCCCTCATACTCCAAAATAGCTTGATCACCCATATCATTCACTTTAGAATAAGGAAGCTATACATCAGATACAATTATTTCTGAAAGAAAATCAGCTTTAGTCATCCATTTTGCCCTTTTTCAGTTAAGAATTCATTCCTCTTTGGAATTTCATTCTTGATGGTTTGATTTCTGAAAACCAAAATGTTTTCATTGATGATGGGAGGGTTTGACTTCTGGCAACTACCTAGATAATCCCTGCAGTTTTCTTGGCAAGGTTTTCCAAAAGTGGCTTGCCATGCAAACCCTAGGGCTGAGAGAGGGAGGCTAGTCCAAAGTCATCAAGCTGGCTTTGTGTCTGACATGGGACTAGAACTCATGGTCTCCTGGTTTCTAGACTGGTGGCTTAACCGCTGTGCCAAACTGGCTCTCTTAATCACTCTTTAAGATATATTTACTCATTGATTCATTCATTTGCAATTGTTAAAGTCTGCAAAGCTTATGACTCCTAGGCTCTGGAGCATATCCATGTCTTCAGGAAAGAGCCACAGGACCAGGGCCAATGTCGAGGTCAGATGAAGTGTGGTGTTCCAGAGGATGGGCTCTGCAACAGAAAAGCCACTCTTTCGAGGACCCATAAGGCAGTCTTTAAATGGTGGGATCAGAAGATATGCCTCCTCTCTATCTACTGAGACAGATAGAAACAATACTTTCAACTTTTTAGAAGGACTGAAAATAGTACCATATGGAAATACCCATTGGCTTTACTGAAAAGATAGACATAATGACTGTGTTTAAAGTCTCACATAGGAAAACTGTTATAATTTAATTTCTCAATAAAAAGGATGTTCAATGTTTTTGGCATCCCTAAAGTTGGAGTGCTGATTTGGTGAAGGACTCCCAATGGAACAACAGCGAGCATGAAAAAGATTAAGTACACATAGGACCACTTACTTAAATTGTCACCTCCAATAGTTATTTTTCCACCAAGGAAGCATCTATTAAGTTCTGGGACTCATTTGACATCAACAAGGACAAATTGGAAATTCCAAGGGAGTAGAGGAAAATAACCTGATGCCCAGTATAGTTTAATTGCTGAGTTTCATCAGTCTTGAGGATTCAAAAGATCACACCCATGAGATATAATTGCAGTATATTATTGTGCTGTGCATTATTCTACTACATCATTTCAACTGGAGCTTGCACTGCTTAAAACAGGTAAGTCTCGCTAAGATATTTGTATCGGCCAGTGATTGGTGGAAAATGAAATCATCACTATTCTAACTTGTAAGAAGCAACACATTTGCGCTATTTACTTTCTTTCTTTTCCCAAATTAGGAATTTTATTTAACAGAATTACAATAGCTGAAGACAGAACATCAGTTTAACGGTTTTAGTATAAAGCAAGCTTTTGTAATAGAAAAGGGGTAGGGCCAGGGTTATCTAACAGTAACCATAATAGTCTTAAAACTGATGGTACCTTGTGTAATTTTACATTTACAAACTCTGGAGCAAGGGTTGGATTGAGAAGATGTATTTACCACATGAGCATTGTTCCTGATTCCTTTTCTTTCTCATTGCTACAATATATACTTTTCTAAAATACATGTTCTTTTTTTTTTCAATGAACTTTGCTCAAGAGTACTGTATTCAATTTGGTATAAATTTTCAACTGATCAGTGATAACGATTGATAGCATGTAATATTGATGAATCATATTTCAATCTCAAAGAAATTAGTGGTACATTTTTTTCATATGCATACCACCATGCATTTTAGGTCTAAAATTCCAATAATCCTAGGATATACCACAGACAACAAAAATACTGGATTATTGGGTCATTTCAGAGTTACTGGACATGCACAATCCTGAATGTAAACTTAAATGTTTAAAAATATAAAGTAGAATTTTGAATTTGATCTGTTTCAATTTATTGCATTTATGATAATTTCTGTACCATAATTTAATTTAAAAAAATTAAATAACTATAACTGTATCTTCTTTTTTCAGTTTCTTTTGGGTTGCTCTTTTTTCCTTCTTTCTTTGACAGGTTTTTTAAAATTAAAAAACATTATAAATGAATGAGAAAAATGAAAGCCAAATAACACAGTTCATCTTCTCAGGGCTCACAGATTATCCACAACTGCAAATAGTTCTGTTTGCCCTCTTCTTGATTATTTACATCATCACATTGAGTGCAAATCTAGGGATAATCCTATTGATCAAAATTGATCCCCAGCTGAATACTCCAATGTACTTCTTTCTCAGCCATTTGTCTTTCCTGGATGCCGGCTATTCTTCCACTGTTACTCCTAAAGCAATGGCAGGTTTTTTTGCCAAAAAAAAAAGCATTTCCTTGACGGGATGTGCTATTCAATTTTATATGTTTGATGGTTTGGTGATGACGGAATTGTTCTTACTGTCCGTCATGGCTTATGACCGGTATGTAGCCATCTGCAACCCGCTACTTTATTCTGTTGTTATGTCGAAGAAGTTGTGCACTATATTAGTGACCAGTGTGTATTTCTACGGCTTTGTGAGCTCAGTGGTTCAAACAGCATTAACTTTTACACTCTCTTTCTGTTCCTCAAATGTGATTGATCATTTCTACTGCAATGACCCTCCACTGTTAGCCTTGTCCTGCTCTGACACGCGTCCTAAGGAAATCCAGCTTTTAGTCTTGTCTGGTATCAATTTAAGTAGTTCTCTCTTGACAATCGTTGTCTCTTATGTCTACATTCTGTGCACCATCTTTGGAAAACACTCTTCTGGGAGAAGACACAGAGCTTTCTCCACTTGTGCCTCCCACCTGACTGCTGTCATCATATTCTATGGCACCCTCTTCTTCATGTACCTGAAACCAAGCTCCACTCACTCCTTCAGTTATGACAAGGTGGTGTCAGTTTTTTATGCTGTTGTTATCCCCATGCTGAACCCCCTTATCTATAGCTTGAGAAACAAAGAAGTGAAGGAAGCCTTGAAAACAGTGTTGAGGAGGAAATGTTTTTTTATAGTGAGACACCTTGCAAACAATGCTTGGTCTTGACATGTCCAATAGTGGGCACATAGGCCAAATATTCGTGAGAGAAATAAACAGCAAGAAAACTCCAGAACTTTCTAGTGTGAAAAACTGTCAATTTCAAATGCAATTTACTCATTCTTCATAATAAAGGCAATATGGTCTCAATTGTTTCATTCTGTGATTAGCTGTGAAAAAATCCCATATCAACCCATGTTCTATGCGAATTTGCCACAGCTCGGAAACCCCTGTTGTGTCATAAAATAAAAAGTCTAATGGAAGAGGCACTGAGAGAATTAAAAGACTGCCCTGCATCAAGAAACCCAGAAAAGAAACCAACATAGTCCTTGTGAGATGGATAGGGAGGCCTTTGACTTGCTATTGGTTTGAGAAACATGAAGTGGTGGAGTATCCATAACTAAGAAACTGTGCTTGCTGCAGCTGCTAAGCCACAGCCAAGAAAGAAACCTCCATGATCTTTATTCAAATGTTTCGTGATAGACCTGGAATTTACAGAAAGCAAAGTTCATTCAGGTACCTGAATGCCGACAAGATGGAACAGGTCTTTGTAGCCTGTTAATGTCAATGGCTTCTACTTGTTCACGTAGCTACTTCAGCCACTGTGATGTGGCACTCGCCTTTTCTAACCGTTGCCTCTTATTACCAACTATTAATATTCCAATCTGTGAAATTAAGGGAAGGCAAACTGTAAAGCAACTGAAATAGAATTGCAAGCTTACAATTAATTTGTACTATCGAGATGCAGAGACTCTGGGGAAGAATAAGTGAAATTGCTTTATTTGTAATCAGGATGAAACATCTTTAGATAAATTGACACTTAACACTTAGTAACTGCCAATTAGTTGGTATCTCTAAATATTGTGGAAGATTTCTGATTCAAGAATGTTCAAACTCAGAAGAACATGACTTGACCCAAATCATTGTTGAAATTATTGTATATAAAACAAAAAAGAACATTTATCATACATGCTCGGGTTACAAGTAGATTTACATATTGTGAATATTGACTTTTGAAATATGTAATTTTCAAATTTTAAAGAATATTTAAGATGCAGACTGCAAAATATCAGAAGGTGCATGAAGAGAAAGATGAATTTAGTACAATAGGGCACAAAGCATCCTTGGGGGGTGTTAGGGTCAACAAAAAAGGTGGATGAAAAGTTTTATTTCCTTTCAATATTGTGTCACTGCTCATCCAAATTCATGTTTTTCAAAGTATTTAAAATTCTCAAAGGATATGTACAAGATATACAGATAGTCCTTGACTTACAACATTCATTTATTGACTATTCAAAGTTACAAAAGCACTGGGAAAAATTATTTAAGACCATTTTTTATGCTTACAACCATTGCAGCATCTCCCCATGATTGAAACTGGGATGATTGACAACTGGTTCACAATTATGATGGTTGCAGTGTCCCAGCATCATATGATCAGCTTTTGTGATCCTTCCGACAAGCAAAGTCAATGGGGAAGCTGGATTCAAGTAACAATTGTGTTACTAACTTAGCAACTGCAGGGATTCACTTAACAACTGTGGCAAGAAAGGTAGGAGTGCAGTGATGCACTTAACAAATGTCTCACTTAGCAAATAAATTTTGGGCTCAATTGTGGTCATAAGTCGAGGACTACTTATAATTTATATTCCATATATGATTTGTCATTCTTTCTCTTCAACAGAATTGTTTCTGTTATGTACATTTAGAATGTGAGCCTTTCTAAACAAGTTATGTGAATCCTTTGCTATTTATTCCTTATGGGATAATACACAGGAAGAATACCTGATGTTTTTAAGATTTATTGCTATTTTCCTCCCCGAGGAAGGAGGCAACGGCAAACCATTTCTGAAATTCTATTAAGAACACTGCAGTTTCCCAGGGAGTTTCCAGGAGTCAACACTGACTCAAAGTTGCATATACACATACACAAACAGAGAGTGGAGGGGTGGTGGTGAAGTTGAGGGAAGGACAGAGAGAGAAACAGAGTGGAAGAGAAAGAGATGGCTGGTATATAATAAAGAAATAGAAAAAGAAGACTAAAAATGCTAATTTATTCTAATTAAACACAGAGGAATAGTATTGTGTATGCACCACTTTAAAAAGAAACAATTCATCATATCCGATGTTATCTTCTCATACAATATCTCAGTCATCCAGGTCATGGTTGTCCCAAAGGTGCTTTTTCAAGAGGCAACTGGACTTTCTGGTTTTTCTTTGAAAACATTTTGCTTCTCATCCAAGAAGCTTCAGCTGAAGAAGCTTCTTGGATGAGAAGCAAAATGTCTTCAAAGAAAAACTAAAAAGTCCAGTTGCCTCTTGAAAAAGCACCTTTGGGCTTTGGAGAAAAGTTACACCATTCCAATATCACAAAACTTCTTGTTCAGCAACATAGTAAATGGGATTATTTTTGAAACAGGAAAGATGTTAATGAGACCAGCAGTTGCTGGAACTGTATATACCCACCTTTCAATCTTTTTCTTTCTACATTTTTTTATTGGCACTGTGTTTTCAACAACACAGCTCTGATCCTGTGATTGTTATATTGTTTTCTTTTGCAGTGTAGAGAAATAATGATGTACCAACTCCATAATAAATGACCTAATAGACTAAGATATTGCAGCACAATCCATCAGAAAGTTGCCCTTTTCAAGCTCCACTGAACTGAATGTATGATTGTGCTCTTTTGCATTTATAGTTATTTTACCTGAATGTGAACAAGAAAACATTGTGGCCTTTTTTTTTTGCTCTCGGCTGTATTTTGTCACTGAAGTGGAAAAAGAAATGGGAGAGGTTGGAGCAGAGGAACATGTTTTACATGCAAAAGAGAACAAGTATGATGCTTGGCATTGCTGGGTAAATTTGGACAAAATTCTGTGTGAAACCTGGAAAGCTACTGCAAATCAGAATAGTGTATAGCAAGGGATCAAAAGAATGATGCCACTATAGATGCTACTAATTTTTCTGATCAGTCACACTTATAAAATAGGACAAGTTCCCTGAAATTATTAGAGTTGGGAAGATGATTTATGGGCAAGGTCTCTTCACGTCATCCAGTCTTGCACTGGTTCTTTTGAGTTTTTCTGTGCTTTGGCTGGGGTCAATTTTGATGGTGTCCAATCACTGTGTTCTTTGACAGCCTGGTTTCCTTTTACTGCTAACTCTTCCAAACATAATTGCTTTGTGAATTCCGCCTCATGACATGGCCAAAGTAAGTGAGACACAGTTTTTTGCCTTCTAGTGACATGTCTGATGTTATACATTCCAGTACTTTGTTTGTTAGTCACCTTTGCATCCAAGGAATTTCAGTCTTACAGTAATGGCAATTTATGAAAGCACCAAAGATGATATTTTCTGTGACAGAAGGTAGTTGCTGTTAAGAACTTAAGAAACATCAAAACAATACATGAATCATACAAGAAAGATGAACAAATTTAAATTCTACAAAGCACGCCCAGAGGGACTCTTGTAGAGAGTCAAGCCTATACATCTACATGCGGGTGACAAAATGAGACAACTGCTTTAGCTGGCAAATCTGTTGCCTGCCAGAGAGCAGTCTGGGGTTTTTTTCTCTCTCTCTTCACCCCAAATAATTCTGTTGAAATGAAACACTTTTTATATAGTGATTTTATTAAAGATTATAAATACAATAAAAGCTAATAAATACCCAAAAGGAGAGAATAAAATGAAAGAATAAAAAGTGCAGCAAGGAAAGAAGAAAGAGAAAAGATAACAAATAAGACTATAGTAAAGAAAATAAATAAATATATAAAAGTTTTATCCCATCTTTATCAGAAGTGTAAACATTTCTAGAAACTTCCTATCGCCTCTTAAAAAGCAACAAATGATCTCTGCTTCCCATATCACATCTCTTTACGAAATACACAACAGAACAGCATAATATAAGAGCTGATAAGAAGTGTTCATGTTTGCCAGGCATAATTTGGACCAAAACCAATAAATCCCATTTTAATTTTAGAAAGTTAACTTGATCATAAATAGTCTTATTTTTGAAAGCCCATCTTTCCTTGCCTTTTTATTAATTTAGCAGAAGGTTGGATATAAGAGTTAAAGCTATGCTTAATTTTTCAGAGGATAGTAGGCCCTATTGTTTTAATGGAGTTCATTTCTTAGCTAATATTGGTCCACAGTGTTACTCTGGCGGTACACAAAACACCTATTCTAAAGCATGCAGAATTTTCTCCCATGTGACACAGCATTTCAGGTGGCTTTAGAAGGAGATTTTAATTCTAGTGGCTATTTGCCAGTTCTAAGATCAGAGGTAGATTCTAAGCTTCGATTTGAGCATCTCTTCAGAATAAAAGAATAACAGAGTTGGAAGGGACTTCGGAGGACTTCTGTTCCAACACCCTGTTCAGGCAGGAAATCCTACGCCATCTCAGATAAATGGTTGTCTAATCTCCTCCAGTGTTGGAGCAGCCACAAGTTCTGGTCATTTCACTGATTAAATGTTGTAATTGTCAGGATATTTCTCCTTAGTTCTAGGTTGCTTCTCTCTTTGATTAGTTTCCGTACCTTAGGCTGATCTTAAGCAGGGGCTCATTACAAAAGTGAAGAAGAAACATTTTGATCCTTTATAATTTGAATATGACCTCAAAGCACATATGTGGAAGAAGACAAATACCAAGGACCCTGAACGCTTTTTCTCATCAACCCCTTCATGATGTTTCAGATTGTTCACTGACCCCGCAAACATTTGTTTTGTAAAAATAATTTAATAAACTTTAATTAATAGCACTATGAATAACAGTAACAATAATGATTAGTCTCCTTGACTAGCTGTTACATAGTAACATTCCTTAGAGTAATTGATAATCCAGTTAGGAAACCTGTGTTATTAGGAAGAGCAATCCATCCTGGGATTTTTAAACTAAAAGAAGGTAAAACAAAAATTCAAGTCAAGCTGAAACCTTAATTGTAACTGGCAACTATCAATGGTGGGAAGAGCATTTCCCCATAAATCTCAGCCTAGTTCCATTCAGCGATGTGTTTCACATATATTTACTCTCAGGATTTCCTGTTGGGAATGCTTCCTGTATGACCATCTCACTGCACAAAAAGAGCTTTAAAAGTGATAGGAAATTATTGTCTGTCCTCAGTCTGCTTGCTAGGTAGAAAGCATCAGCCAGAATTCTAATTCTCAGGGAATATTGTTGGCAATAAGGTAATGCTCATTGTATTTAAGAAAATTGGGAGCACTGCAGCAAAACACTGCAGCAGATGCTGTTCCTGCTTTATTTGCCAGCCAATCATTCACTTCCAGGATATTCCATTTCCTTTCATTTCTCTTTCTTTCTTTCTTTCTTTCTTTCTTTCTTTCTTTCTTTCTTTCTTTCTTTCTTTCTTTCTTTCTTTC
>JANHFL010005443.1:0-15646 GCA_032468155.1 Oxyrhabdium leporinum
AATTTTTAAGTGTAAACCGCCCCGAGTCCTTGGAATGGGGCGGTATATAAATCTAATAAATGAATGAATGAATGAATATTTTCTTTAAAAGAAATCAAGTGCCAGTTGGTGATGGCCTTGGGCAAAGTGGCTAAAGTCAGCTGGGGTTCAGAAATCAACCACCAATTATGTTCACTGTTGCTCCAGGTACACAGCATAGGCACAGTAGCCAGGGATCAGAAGAAATCACATCCAGGCAATCACAACACAGTCAATAGGAGCCACCAGATTGCTGATGCAGAAGACATCATGGCAAGCTATCTTTCCATTTAGATAATATGTCCCACATTACCTGCCTGAAGCAACTCAACCATAATAAAAAAAAGTTGACTTGGTAATAGATCACCTAAGTCACCCCTGGACTGCCTCATCCTTTGACCTTAAGGTACAGGCAGGGGCAAGTGCTAACAGAAAGCCTCATACTGGAGATTGAAGGTGGTGTGGATGCATCCTGATACTGTAATCCTAGTTTAATTACTAGGGAAGTAGTTGCATTGTTGCTACACTTAAGGAATAAGATTCTCCATAGGCTTTCTTCTGAGTAAAACCTGCTGAAGAGATTGTACTCCACATCTTTCATGTTTGTTGGGAAACAGTATCTGAAAATAATTGCAAGTACTTAGATTTACTAGAGGAAAGCTACTATCCACTCAATTTAGTATTTTCCTGTATTGTTTAATTTGGGTTTATTAGCCAATTTTAAGCCATGATAAAATAAGATTTTTATCTGTGCTGCTTAAATGAAATAATTAAATGAAAAATCATTCCAATTGTTGTTTCATAATATGACCATATACCATGAGCTACTTTAAGAGCTTTATTGATTTGGGAAAAGTACACTTTATTGCTGACATAAATATTGGCCATTATTTAGTAATAGGCTTAATGTACAGAATGAATAACCTTGGTTTCTTAGCTCCAATTAAGGACTATAACACATGCACAGACACACAATCACAGCATCTGATGAATGTTTGAAGATGAACAAAGTAGAGATGAGCCAGGAATTTATACATTTTGTTCTTTGACAAAAATTGAGCATATAGTTGTTGGGGGACAATTAGTCCTATGGAAACTGATACTCTCTCAAAATTGTATCTGATAAAACAAATAGAATCTCAACTAAAGACCTCTTGGATGGTACAATTTACAAATTACATTGTGGCCCTACTGCTTATTATCCAACTGTCTTTAGACAGAGTCTTAGATGTACAAAAGTTCAAAGACATATACTTATCTTCAGTAAGGCCATGGATGATCCACTACAAACACTCATTTTTTTCTTTTTTTATTAGTTTATAATATAAAATACAAAAATACAAAAGAAAATAGTGGATAAGTAAGGGAGGGAGAAGGGAAGGGAACAGTGTTGGCAAAGGGAAAAAAAGAAAGAAAAGGCATTGACTTCTGACTCCCTTGGGTGCAGTAGAATATACAAATAACACCTTTCAAATTGAAAAATATCTAAATATAGAAATACCCAAGCATCTCAGGAGGGTATTTACTCAAGTAAGTTTTAACACGCTAGATACAATGGTTCCTTACCATCAATGTACATGTATTTGTGATGCTCCAGAGAGGACCTAGCACATATATTATTTGAATGTTAGTTGTAGGGTAAAGACAAAGATCAATATCTTGGGCCATACATTAGATGAATAGCCCATTGGGATCCATACCTTAAAGCAACATTTTATGTGCGGTCAAAAGTCAAATATTATATATTATACTAACTTTTAGCTGGATGAAAAAGTACAAGTGAGAACTGCATGTGTGGATTTGATTGGGATAAATTGTAGGGAAGGTACAGAAATAGGAAATGTTTTTGGTTTTTTTTAGTTCTGCCCTTGCTTTATTATGTGTGGTCTTATTGTTGTCTTCTCTGTAGTATTGTCCTATGGCTTCAAGGCTTACTGATAAACCTAACATTACTAATGTTTAGACTGGATTTGGCTTTTTTATACACCATCAAGTCCTTTCTAAGGGTCTGGGATAAGCAGATGTTGTTTGATAATGTTAAAGATATAATCGCAGGATGTAAACTGTTCCAAATAAAGCTGCCTTTTAAAAAGATAATTATTACTACTACACCAAAATGTGAAATCAGATCTACCAGTTATTTAGCTAGAATTGGTCTTCATAGGCATTGGGTTTTTCCTAAGAACCAAGGATGTCATAATGTATCAATTAGTATATGTGCAGATCCAAACAATGTGGACTTTAAGCATTGGCAGATGGAAATTTTATCAATGCGCATATTTTCTAAGTGCCATCCAAGATTTTTTGGTATGGCACCCAGGGCGCCAATAACCACTGGGACTACCACAGCTGGTTTATACTATAATCTTTCAATTTTAATTTTCATATCTTGATAGTTCTTCATTTCTTAGTCTTCTATTCCACTATCTCTTGGCATTGCCACATCAATTCTATTCCTTCTTCCTTCTATTTAACCACAGTTAAATATGATGTGTTACAAGTCAAGACTATCCATTTGTATTTAGAAATCCTACAATATTTTAACTGGCTCATTCCCAACTATTTTTTTAATTTATGGTACCACCCATTTTTCATTACTGGCATATGATAATTTTTAAGGATGATCCAATGATTCATTCTGGCAACTGCAAGCTTATGCAATCTCTTGCATGAGCTGAGTGATCTACTGTTTCTTCTGTATCTTTGCATCATCTGCACTTTGAATCATTTGATGATTATTTTTTTTCAGTTCTGGCCCTGATTGCATTAGTTTGAATAGCTTACTCTTAAGTTGCCAAAATTAAATCTTCGGTTTCTTTTTTTAATGTTCCAGCTATAAGCCATTGCCAGGTTTTATCTTTATCCACTTTCTCCTTGATTGTGTGTAGAAATTGACCACGTAATGTTTTTCCTTGCTAGTATTCTGTTCTTGTTTTTATTGCATTATTTCAATATCTATGTTTTGTTTCATGCACATTCAGTAAGTTCCAATTTTAATTATTTTATTATTACCATGGTTGGTAACGTACAGTCAGATGTTTAGACTCGATCTAGCATTTTTATTCACTTATCGGGTTCTTTTACTATTTTATTTTTCTTAATTAACAGTTATAAAATATTTCCTTTTGTAACTGAAATATTTGTTACATGTTTTTTCTGGCTCCTTCCTTCCTTCCTTCCTTCCTTCCTTCCTTCCTTCCTCTCTTCCTTCCTTCCTTCCTTCCTTCTCATATTTAATTAAATTAAATATAGTTCATAAAAAAAAAAAAGAAACAGCTATGCATTTGTATTTCAGTTTCAAGCTGAGATAAATGGAGAGAGCTGAGGTAAGACATGGTGAGCTACCTTGTAAAAACCTCACAAAGAAAATTAAACACATATGCTGTGGACTCCAGGCCACATTATCAATATCTGTGGTATTAACAGAGAAATGTTATGTTTACTTATAGCAATAAAAAATATAAACCAAATTTAAATCTTATTTCCTCTTATAAGTTCAATAACTATTTTGCCAGTGGTAGAACAGAGCCAACTATTGAATTGGTAAAGTTCCTATTCACAGATTTGACATACTATGTTCCTAACTGCTATAAATTTGAATACTTGGGACACTTGCCAAAGGAGTATTAAAAAAGAATGGGTTTTTAGAAAAAGGAAAATGCCTTCAACTGTGGAATTCAGCTCATGAAACAAAAAAAGAGGACACTATATCTATGTAATAAAGATAGAACATGTTTATATTGACATTCAAGAAAAGTAGACATCATATGGGCAAAATTATGGGTATGGCACCAAGAAGTTCAGTGTTCTCACTGATTATATTTTTTTTCCTTTTTCAGAAAACTATTGTACATATACAAGTAATAATGAATAGAATTTGATTACAGGTAATTTTTATTACATAGGCTGATTGATGTTGGGCAACTTTCATATGCAAATTAGCACCAAAAGAGTTTAATGTTAAGTATACAATATTTAAAAATAGTAAAATAGAATTCAGTGTATTTAGCATGCTCCCCTCCCACACCCAGTGAGTAGAATGAAAAGCAGAGCAAATATATTCTTTGAGGCTCCTTGCCAACTAATGAAGTAAGTATTTTAAAAAGCCTGATTTAAAATCCAGCCCTGGTCCATGATCCTTTATTGAAATCAACTATCTGATTTCCATTTGTTGTGTGACATTTATTTGAACTCTGCTTGAGGAATACTGACCTCTGGACTGCCTGACAACTCTGACTTCACTCTCAGAAACTTGAACTGATTTTGACTCTTCTTCTGCACACCCCTAATAAAAGCAAGCATTCAGTCCAGCTCTTTTCAAAGACTCTGTTTTGGTTTGCATTCCTTGTCTGCTGTTATCTCTATGACCTTGAGTAAACTGCTAATCACCATGACAACTATGTGTGTGCGTTCGAAATCAAAAATAGGACAACGGCTTGGTGGATCAAATAATTCTAAAATTTAGGTGCTAAAATACTGCACCATTGGGCAAAAATGGCCAAATGAAATTATTAAGTAAAGGAACCATGGCCTTGTTTAAGAGGACTCAACACTCTAAACAAATTCAAAGTTTCATACTAGCTAACTAGCATTTGTAGAGCAGAAGCCGTGAGGATCTAGAAAAAGATTTTAAAACATCAAAATGTATTAACAAAGATCAGAATCATGCAAGTCATGGTATTCCCTTTGACACTCCATGGAAGCAAAAGTTAGACTTTAAAGAAGCAGGATAGTAAGAGTATTGACAACTCTGAACTTTGGTGTTGGAGAAGACCTGAGAATACCATACACAGCCAAGAAAACAAACTGATGGATCATCAAATAAATCAGCCCAGAAGTCCTACTCAAGACACAAATGGATAGGCTCAGGTTATTCTATTTCAGCACATTACCCAAAGATAGGGTTCTCTGGAAAAGCATGTAATGCTGGGAAGAATGGAAAAAAAGCGAACAAGAGGATCACCAACAGCAAGTTGGGAGGGATCCCATTACAGTGTCAAGAAGTCTCAACTGTTAGGGTGACATGATAGCAGTCTTTTAATATTTGAGGAGCTGTCAGAGAGAAGGAGTATATATATACTTCAAAGCACTTGAGGGCAAGACAAAAACTAATGATGGAAACTTAACAAAGAGAGGTCTAACCTAGAATTAATGAGAAATTTACTCTCAGTTACAATTAATCAGTGGAAAGTTTTCTCCAGACGTTATGGGTGCTCCATCCATTAAGAAGATATTGGATAGCTATTTGTTCAGAATGGTATAGGTCAGGGGTGTCAAACTCGCAGCCCATGGGCCAGATGTGTCATGCTCTGGCCACGCCCACCCCAGTTTAGCGAAGGGGGGAAAGTCACAATATGTCACGTGATGATGTGCCAATGAGTTTGACACCCCTGGTATAGGGTCTTCTATTTAAGCAGAAGGTTGGACTAGAAGACTTCCGAGATCTCTTCAAACTCTGTTACCCTGTTATTTTGTAATTTATCTATGTAGCTGATAATAGTCAAAACCTACTTGATGGCACAATCAAATTTGTATCCTATAATATTTTTAAAAATGAGGTATCAAATCCTTCTTGCCAGCTATTCAATTCCTGTTTTTATATTTCCAGTCATACTTCCAAAAATATCTCAGCTGATCTGACTTCTAGAGGGTGCCCTGAATGTTCTAGTTCAAGAATTTGCACCTCTTTTTTCAAGCCAAGGGCTATACACAGATTTTGACTGATGTGCCAAGGCAAAATTTTCCCCAAATAAACCATGCTACCAGAAAGGAGAGCATGGAGTTAGGAAAAAAATAAAAAAATGATGGAATTAAATTTAAATGCAATCAAAATGATTACTCCCCATACATTTAATAGTTTCCCCCTTCTGTCACACTAAAAATCATTATTTGGTAATGACCTTAGGGAGAATATTTGTTGCATAACTAAAGATTTGGGTAGCATATGGTCCTAGAGCCTCACACACCTTGAATCCATTGATCATTTACCTTGCTACTCACTTATGAAAACATGATTGCTGCTTGAATATGGCAAACAAAATTTGTATTTGCTGTGCTAAATGTATTGGATAATGCAGTGCTGATAACATCCCAATATCATATGTGCTTGTACTATGTATTTCTCTTTGAGGAGACTTAAATTAACTTTCCATCAAGTGTTTTAAATATTACTCTATAAGGTTTTTTTTTATTCTGATCCAATCAAAGTTGGAGATGTTAGTATAGTTCCCTGAAGTGATTATCCCACTCACTTAGAGCCACCCACAAAAACGTTCTGAATGCCATCCCTGCAACCATTCAATAACAGCTATGTGTAGGCTTCTGCATCTGCCCTACTTCACCAACCTCCCACTAGTCAAGCATACGTAGGAATACATAGTTAACTTTTAGAAGCTAGGACTGCATGTTTTCATGCCCTCCATGATTTTTAAAGAGTAAACTTAACATGCATTGAGGTACAGAAGAATAAACTAACGTACCTTAGTTTCTAACTTCTAGCAAATTTCAGATTTGCTTTCATTGAGCTAATGGATTCATCACTTGCTGAGACTCAACATGTCTACTTGTGAGATAAAATGTAACAGCTGCTCACAAATGCATGGCAAGATGGCATACTGTGACAATCTTGATAAAAAAATAGCACCAATTATAACAAATAAAAATTGGACTGTGAATTCAAGGCTTTGGGCAAGCAGCATTAATCTCTTAGCATTCCTAAAGAGTTGAGGTTGCATCGTGCCTCAAGCTCCATTGTGGGTATAAAAATAATTATGAATGTAATAAATATTTAAAGGTAAATGAGTCCCTGCAGATTTTACTCCGCTAGTTGTTGCCAACTAAAGGGGGCAGTGGTCATATCCATTTCAAGGGCTGTTGAGCCAGCACTGTCTGAAAACGTTTCCACAGTCAGGTGGCTAGCAAGATGTCACAGAGTGCTGTTACTTTCCCACCAAAGTGGTATCAAACTGCTAGGTTGGCAGGAGCTGGAGCAAGTAACAGAAGCTCATCATGTTGTGCGACACTTGCATCTTTTCAGCCAACAAGCCCAGCATCTTAAGTTCTCATAAATACTGCAAAAAACTAAGCACCTCTCTACCTCAATCATATACAGATGAACATAGATTAACTCCAAGATTAACATCAGACCAACAATCAAGTAAACAAAATCCCAATCAAGAAACTGCTAAACAAGCCAACAGTAGACAATTCAACCCAACCAAAGAATCCATAAGACCATCCCCACCAACACTGACAGGGCAAGCCACTAGAACATAAACTGAGAGCAAACCCCAAGATGTTACCAAGTTTGGGTAATGAAATGTCTGAATAAAACAATCAAACTCAGAGAGCATCAAAGACCTCTCTTTTCGACCCTGAGTTACAACTATTCTCCTTTATCGGTACTATGTTTCAGCTCCCAAGAGATGTATTTCATTCATAGTTCTTTAGCAGCTTAAGACATTTATTATTCAATGTGCCCACGTTGCACTGGAGTTAACAGCTGAGATCTTAATATCTAATTTTAATATCTCTATTCAAGCTTTTAAAATCACCATTGTAGGACCTTGATGATCTGCTCTTACCTCTCTTTGAATGCAAAATTTTACTCTTACCATTGCCGTTACATAGTGTTAAAATTATCTGTGCCTTCTTGCTTCTAGACTGGGGACTAAATCTATTTGCAGCCTGAGAGTGTTCATTGCTTTATAGTCAGAAGAGAGAAAAATGCTGCTACCATGTTGATTTTCCTTGCAACAATGCAATCAATATTTCATGCTCAAAAAAGGTCAAGAGATTAATAAGCAATAAAAAAATAAGAGTTAAATAGAATCTTGGAGTGAGAAGGAAAGAAATAAGTGGATTCTTATAAACGTTATCTTATTGAATTATTTTCTGAACTGGAACAGATTTTCATCAAGGAATTAAGGACTGAATAGGATTGTAGCAATTTCAGAACCTCTTACATAGAATTAGCTTTAAAAGATACTGACTCCAGAGAAAACCCCTACTATTTTCACCTTTACAAGGACATCCAAATTTCATTGTGTAAACTTCATTCCATAAAATAAGATTATGGATTTTTTTTGTAAGAAAGTTGGGTATTTTTTTTCCCCAAATTGATCATTCTTCCACTTCAAGAAAGATGTAAAACCAAACCTTAGGCTATGATTACCACCATTATTTCAGTCAAGCTACTTTTTGTCTGCTTTGGCTTTGTGTCAGCACAGCTGGGGGAGGAGGAAATTCCCTTTCAAATATTCTGTTGAAATTTAAGAGACTGACATAACATTCCTGAGGCATGAAAATATCCTTTCTGAGGACCTTATTTTGACCTCATACATTTATTAAGGATTATCAAACAATAACAGTTTTTTTTCTTTAAAAAAAACAATGTACTTCTCAAGAGTACATAGTTTGAATAAATCTCAATATTTCAAGTTCATAGGATGCCCTAAAACTTGGCAATGCTGGCTGGGGAGTTCTGGGAGTTGAACTTCCAAGTCTTAAAGTTGCAAAGGCTGGACAACCCTGCCCGAAACCATGATTCATAAACTATGGGGTCAGGTTTTACAACACATTAACCAGAATTAAACAAACTATAATACAGCTTAGCATGAACCAAACCAAACTGAACCTAATCAAACTTAGTCACAATTCCTTTCTGTATATCAAGCTCTAAATGTACAAAATGTTGTTTAATTTTCCATTTAATTGATTGATCATCTGGTCAGATTATTATGAAAGATAATACTACACTTTCTACTACAAGTGGTTTTTTTTGTGTTGCTTCATAATAGCTGTAACAAGCAAACAAATCACCCAGAGAAGTCAAGAGGCGCTCTCTGTTATTTGGCAGATCTAGCTGTTTGGTGTTAGAGAGCTATCTTCTTGGATGTTTTAATTAGCAGTTGAATTTCATCCAGTGTAAACAGTGAAGACTACTTGAGGAAAAGAAGTGTAAAAGTACATCTTGAAAATAGCTATGATAGTTACATCCTTCCTTCCTGATGCCAGAATTTATCTTGCATTCAAAGTACTTAGCAAACATGGCCTAAGAAGCATAACTGAAAACATTTAAAATAAATTAATTGAAATGTTGAAAGGTACATTTGTCTACAGTACAACTCTATTGCAAAGCCAATATCATTTATGTGCCATGTCCTGTGACTCATTGAATCATAGTTTAAATTTAGGGTACCAAGATATAAATCTCATGATTAATACATTCTAATCAAATCCTATTAACTATTTACAGAAAAGGAAATAGCTGTATTAGGGGTTGTGGGACTGAATTGTGCTTGGTTAATGCTAAAAAGTCAAGCTTCCATTTATAATTAATAGCATGGTGCCAGGCCAGAAATCATTTAAGAAATGAAATATTACATTGCGGTAAAATGGCATGGTGCAATGAAAGCTTTACCAAGAAATGTAAGAACAATTGATATCTATTGTGATTGGTGTTTAGATTCAGTAAAAAAGAATATCCCGTTTTATCAATAAGACTATGTAGGTTTATCAGGAAACCAAGAATTGTGACTAATTAGATTCATAGCAGAAACAAGAGTATGGCATTGTCTAGCTTTAAGAGCAACTTGTAAACTTCTAGACTCAATGAGGCTCAACAACTTATTTCTAAATAGAGTTTCTTTGCTCCTTATATGGAAAATTCAATATACTGGGGTTTTGTACATCCAATCCATAAAAGTTGGGGATGGGGGTAATAGCTGTTGTTTAATTTATTTCCTTACTTTTATCCAGGAGCTAGCATTCATGGCACACACACACCTTCCAGCTTTTCTTCACTAACAATCCTAAAAAGTAGACTGGGCTGAAAGATACAGTGTGTCCCAAAGCAATGGAGTGAGTTTTCATGACTGGGCAATGTCTTAAACCTTAGTCTGCCTATCTTAACCACTGAATCACACAGTGAGTCTCCTTGATATATTGATATCTATTTACCAGTCCTGTGCCATTAACTGTCATTTTTCCATCTTTTCAATATGTAGTCAGCAATCTGTTGGCTTGGTGAACAAGGGCAAATATGCAGCAAATGATTTCCCTGAAAACTTTCAGCCAGATAAAGATCAATTTGAAATTATCAGGGACCATGATATATATTTAAATGGACACAGCATTTAGCAGAGCTGAAAAGTTGAAAATGCCAAGAAGGTCTTCAAAATGAGGTGATTTGACAATATGTTAAAATTGGCATACCTTCCACTTTGCCTTCTGATTGCTATTTTAAAAACTCAGGGAGATGGATTGCCATATGTTTAGTCTTCAGTAGGCATAAAGCCAACAGGATTAGAAGTACAAATTGGAAATAGAAACTATCTAAATTATAATGCAATCTTTTGAACCAAAAATTATTTTGTGCATCCTTTTATTAAGCAAAAACTAACATTCTGTATACAAAGTCTGAGTGGTTCTGTGTAATATTTAATTAATCATGGTTCAAGTTAAATATTCCGCAATAACCAATGACTCAGACACATAAAATTTGGCTGCTTCCTTTATTCCATGTATGTATTCAGCCATAAATTAACACAATCTATTAGAATTATTCTAGTTATTATGTAGAAGTACTGATTTTATTTACAATTAATAGCTATTCTATTCTCACAGTTTGGCACTGACTATCTATACAAGTTCATTGCAACCATCAAACAAACTTAAAGGCTTGTTACCAACCCATCTTATGTCACTTTCTATAAAAATTTAAAAAAAAGCATGGGAGAAAGGAAAGATGCCCATCAATTAGTTCCTTTGGTGGTCTTGTGAAAGATATCCCATCAAGGACTATTTCGTCTGCCAGATCACACATAAAAATCCGGCAAGACTAAAAAAAGAAACTGGGAGGGGAGGGTCAGGCAGACTCCAGGGCGCAGTCTTTTTTCTTACATGCAGTAGGAAACACGTCTGACGTACTAGTTAAACACCTGGACCCCTGTCCTAAACAAGATGGACCTTGCTCAGGCTTCTCAGATGGTCTTGAAGAACTACAGCATAGAAATGCAGTTTATACAACTGGCAAACACATTTTATGCATCAGTATTAACAGAAGGAGCCATGCAGGTTGTTTCCCTTTTCTTCAATATAGTCATAGAAAACGTCCAGAGCTACAACTTCCATTTAAGAATAAAATCTTTTAAACATATTGTCAGAATCCCAACTACACTTCAATTTAATTACATTTTTATTTTAATACCTTTTAGCATTTAGGTTATTTAATTCTGATTTCAAGTTGGTTGGTTCCAACAAACTTTAGTTAAAAGTAAGAAACTTGTCGCAATTCTTCAGAAAGCTTTCAGACTGCTCTAATTATAACCACAGCTCACTGTTTACAGCAGGAAGAGCAATAAAGAACTCAAAAGGACAAGAAAAGAAAAGAGAGAGATTGCTGCAGCTACTCATATCCTACTTAAGGAGCATGGTGTATTGTCTATGCCAAAGTACCCATCATGTAAAAAGAGGTCACCGGCAAAGCACAAAAGTCATCCTCTCTCTGTAGCACTGGGGTTGAATGCCAATAGACATAGCTCATTAGGTAGGACTTGTAAATGGTTACCAAAAATAAGGAGGCGTGGTCCTGTTGCCAGATTTATTGTCTACAGATGACATTGTTTCTTGAGAAGAAGGTAAGAGGGAATGTCATCAAAATTGAAAATGAGACATGAGAAACTAAAGAGAATGGAATGTGAATAAAGATGAAGCATTACAGTATAGACAATTCCAGAGCAAAAGTCTCATGAAAAAAATGAATGAATTGGATCATAGAAAATTTAACTGTATAAAATATCTCTTACTATATAGTACAAGGGAAACATTTGCTTAACAGCTCTTTGAAAACACATTTTCAATGTTTTGATTTATACATGCTAAATAAGCATACTTAACTAAAGATTGCTACTTTAAACTCTTTGCAATTAATCAACTGTAACTGTAATCCATCAGAAACTACACAGAGATGATCAATGAATATATCATCATCATCACCATCATAATTAAAATGAATAATGAATGTATCCAAATATTAGAAAAACAATTCCGGAGAGACCAATCCTTAATTAGTAGTGTAAAATTTCATTATACTAATTAAAGAAGATGTAAATTATTGAAATAGGAATAAAAAAGACCCCTTTCAAATAGAAATGGCATGACTAGCTAGTCTTAAATTAAGTATTTGATTGATAGAAAATGGAAAATTGTGGTAATTAAGATTGAAAACACATGATTATGAATTATTTGTGTTTAAGATTTTCATAATCTGAAACCTAAACCTATGAAATATAAACAGATTAAATGAATTACATTAATGGGAATAATAAGTGCACTGTGATCTCTATGATTCTAAATCATTTCTAGGAGTTGTTCAGATTTATCCATACTTGAACCTGATCAAACTGAATTTAATGCAAGGATATTTATGTAAGAATAACTCGCCTCAGTGACTGCAAGGACCTAAAAGAGGTTTGGTGAATTTGCAATTCTAAATATGCAAAATGACCAATGGGCAGCTGAACTGGCATCTGGTTGCTTGAAATGAATATGTGCTAAATCCAAGTCCAAGGAAAATATATCCTGTTGGATTCAGTAGATTGGAAGTTGTTCTGGGATTATCAACAGCTTTTTCTACCATTGTACAAGTAGTATGGCTATCTCCTCGTTGTTAATAGGGATTAGGTGTTGGGTAACTTGCCTCTTCTTTGGCCTGTCTCTTTTTCCATCTCCCTTTTCGATCTTCTATCAGCAGATCTTCCTTTTCTGCCAGAAATGAATAGGGGAAAAAGAAACGTTAACAGGAACAGAATGGAGAAAAGGAAAAAGGCCACCAACTGCTCTGCCATGTATCTTTCCCTTCCCACTGATATGAAGGATTGTTCTGTCCATCTTTAGATTTCTAGTTTATTCACTGGCATTTATTATTCCACAATTTTACCAGCAAGAAAGCCAAACACTGTCACAAACTTTCACAGATTTATTCGTACGGATGTCCTTTTTATTTCAGCAGGACATATTGGTACCCAATTCTATACAGTACCCTAGTCTAGACTTTAGAATCATGTAGTCTAACAAATCAACTATAACCTTTTGAAAAGGAAACAGAAAATAGTTTCAGGAATATGCTCTCTCTCTCTCTCAGTAAGGAGCTTCACAGTACCAGAGGCTAAGAAACAGCATGACTGTATTTTTTCTGCTCATTTTCAATAAAGAAAACAAAAGGAAGATGAACAAATACATTCATGAGACAATGCAGTCGTATTTTCCTCAGCACAGACTGTGGAAATTATTGTTTTAGCAACACTAGCAAAAAAGGCTCAGTAGACAGAAATCATTACAATGGAAAGACAGAATTTCAAATGAAACGATGAAATTAGACAACTCATGATCCTTAGCCAGTGGGTTGAATCCTTTGGGAAGGGTCATATTTTAAGAGAGATAACTTTCCCTTTATTTCCTCCATCACGCCCTCTGCTCTAGTTTGCAGAAGACTCTGAGAACATCTCAATGAGCATTTTTATCTGAGACAAATCAATAACAGGAGCCTAAGTGGGTAAATGCTTCCCTTGAGCTCCACAGAACAGTTACTGATCCTAGCTTTCACCACATAGTTTGTGCTATATCCTTTGCCCTCACTATCTTAAGCAAAACCACCCACCACTCTCTCTACCTATTCATGCAAAGGGGCAAACTTCCCACTGTGCCTATTGCAAACAGAAAGCGTAGAGAAGTAATTCTAATAAGAAAAAGGAACTGGGATTTCCTGTGTAAACTGTATGTTTGTTTTGTGTTAGCATACCTAACCATCTAAACATATGAGTGTTTAATCAGAAATATATGTCTTTTGATTCTAATTTATTATTATAATTGCTAAGTATTTTCTGATCTACTGTAGCCAAACTGTTGATAGAAGGTAATGGTAATGACATATAAAACATAGAAATGTCCCAAAAAGTTTTCCTGCAGACATTACAGGCATCCAGGTCAAGACATTAGCAATCCTGCCCATTGTCATCTATTTTGTATTGTCGAGTGAGAAATCTTCTTTCACCTAACATACTATAGATGTGTTGAACTATCACCCCAAGGAATAATGGTTATTTTATATATAGTTTTATATATAGTTGCCCATCTCACATACAAGACTATAGGAATCCTAACTAGAAGCTTTAATGTAACACATTCAGAAGACACTAGATTAGAGAACACAAGGCAGTGGCATCTACCAATTGCCCAGACATTTTGTTGCCCCAGCAGGTTAATGATGAACAGCAAAGAAGTAAAAAGAATAATAATAACAATTTTAAAAAATGGGGGGACACAGGCTATTGTCTATTGCAGCTTTGAACATTTGTTTATACTAGCTGACGAAAGTGATTTTAGATGAAGTGATTTCAGTGTTTCTGTGTATCTGTGCATTGCACCTCTTGTGTTAAAACTTCTTCATTGAGCCAAGTTAAGAAAAATCAAAGTTCATTGTTTTTACAACAAAGGCTACTCTTAAGTATTGATTACTTTCTGTGCTTTCAGATTATCACGGGTTGCTTGAGAAAGTGGGCTTGTTTTCACCATTGACTTACTGCAAAGAACACAACATGATATTTCCCATGCAGAATATAAGTTTCTTTTATGTGCTACTGGATCATGGTAAACTTTTAAAAATGAGAGAAAGTTGGGGTAGCTGGAGGATGAAATAGTTTCATATGTTCAAGTTTCTGTCATTAATTACACTTTCACAGTTATACCCTCCATCATATAATTACAGGGCACCCTCTTTTGATCACATCAGTCTCTAACTTTTTGATTTAATCCAGTACATCTAAAATTATTACATTAGATTTCAGACTAGTGAACTCAAAAGAGCTTTTTCTGTTTCCAAAAATATTAACAACAACTGAGCTGCCTAACGAAGAAAATAATATTGAAGATTATTTTTCAGTGCTCCCTATAATTGTTTTCCAGGGCAACAGCAATCTGGAACTACCCATAAATTTCCAAAGAACCATGATACATAAACACTATAAAAATAGAAAGGCATTGAAAATCTTAGATTTTTTTCAATATGCAAATTTATCCAAAAACATTTTCTGATTGCTTCTTTCAAAACAATCACATTGTAATTATTTATGACACTTCATTAGTTATGTTCAGGATACCAGAACTGTACAGTTTTCCACATTGCCACTCACTCAATCTTCTCCTTATGCTGTTATATTATAGCTGACTGGTATTATTTACTATGAAGAAGTTAATATCCTGTAATCTGCAATTTGCAATTTTTTGCTGGGTTGTTGTTTTAGTTTTTTTGGGGGGAATGGCAAAAACACCTATTAGGAAAGCTGGATTCACTTACTGACCATATGTTTTCCTTAGGGACTACCATAAAAATTGTTTTAAAATATATCCAAATTGACTTATGACTGCAATGGAAATTCCAGTCCCAATTGTGGTCCTAAATCGAGGACTATTTTTAAGAAATACACACACACACACACACACACACACACAAATGTGTGTGTGTGTGTGTGTGTGTATGTGTGTGTGTATATATATATATATACATACATACATACATACATACATACATACATACATACATACATACATACATATATATATATATATA
>JANHFL010005443.1:19581-34024 GCA_032468155.1 Oxyrhabdium leporinum
TACTTACCCAGGCAGGCAGGCAGATCAGGAGCAGTTGGGGCACAGGCACGTCCTCGTGGGAAGGCAGGCAGAGACATGGTGGTGACTAATTGCTTGGTAAACTTATATAGGCTGCTAAGCCTATGCTGGAGTGGGGAGGCAACATGAAGAGTGATTGGGCGGGCGGGGGTGAGTGGCGAGTGGGTGGGTGGGGCAGGGTGAGCAGGGGGCGCGGCAAGCGATGAGCGGGCAGGCAGGAGTGGGGCCAGGCAGAGGTGATATTTGCCTGCTCTCCGAACTAATCAAAATTTTCCCTACCAGTTCTCCTGAACCGGTGCAAACAGGCTAGATTTCACCTCTGAACCATGTTATTACTGTGACAGCTGCAGTGATTCACTTTAAAATTGTGACAAAAAAGGTCCTAAAAGGAGACAAAATTCACTTAACAACAGTCTCACTTAGCAACAAAAATTTGGGGCTCAATTGTGGTCATAAGTTGAGGACTATCTGTACTGTTAATTCATTTGCTGGCCTGTATTTCCTTTAGTCAGCAATTATTTGGGCTGGTCCTGATAAATTATTTCCATTCAAAGAATCAAAAAAAATATGCCTCCAATATCTGTTCCTTGGACGTAAGGTAAATGCTGCTCTCTAGCATGGTAGGACTGGTTGATATAAAAGGGATAGGAAAAACTACTACACTAAAAGAGTTCTTAAAGATAATTACAACTATGCCTAATTAGCAAAAAAAGGTGGGGAGGGTGAAGGAACCACATCTTTACTGAGGCAATCAAAACAAAAACCAAAGCTCTATATTGCTTTAGGTGTTGTCTCCAAGGTGGATGGAAAGTGTTGATAGAAATCTCTTTTTCTCCCATTCCCTTCCAGAGACAAAAAGTAAGGGCAAAGAGAAGAAGAGAAAAAGGACCCATCTACAGAGGATAAAACATAAGACAACAAGGTAACAGACTTTTCAGCCATTCAACTGTGCCTAATAGCATTGCTAGATTGGAGAGAAGGATTCTGCTGTCATTCTTGAAAGTGTAATGCATAAAAGGTGGAATTATCATATATGATCTCACCTTGCTTGCCATAGATAACTATATATAGTATCTTGTCTTTGCAATTTCCCCAGCACCAAAATTGAGATCCCCCATATTTCTGTAATTACAAAAATAGAACTTTCTAAAGGATCTTGGGACATGCTATTTATCTGCTTTCATCAGGAAAAAGGATCCCCATGGCTGTTGAATCTTTGTTACTGCAATTGCACTATGATCACTTTCTTTTACTTTATTACTGATAAATGAATGAATGTATAGTGCTTTTTGAACTAGTTTTTAAAACAAAAATTGATATGTTTGCATATTAACGCTATAAAACATATAGTATTTTTTTTCTTTTTATGACCCTGTAAATCCCTTAATTCGAGGTAGAGTCAGGAAGGCTGAATGGAGGTAAGCATTTATTGGCCAGATGCTTTCCTGACACCTAAATGGAGTTTGCAACAGATATTTTTCCTTTGCGCCCTAAGATAGAAATATCTGCTGCTACCTAGGATTGAATTCTCAAACCTTCCAAATGGGAGGCGAGCATTTTCACCAGTAGGCCACCAGGCCCCTCCTGTCAAATATCTAATATATTATAATATAAAGAGATATTCTAGATTATATATGCAAAATGGTCCTCTTTGGCCTACTCAAGAAAGAGTCATTCACTAAGGACAGAGAAAAACAAGGAGCAGACAGAAAGCAGAACTGGTTTTTAAGCTTTTAAAAGTACAGCTCAGATAAGTAAAAGAATAAATAGAATAAGTACAGATTTGTAAGAGCAATTTGATAAAAGCAAGAAAAGTAATTGTTTCTATTTCCATCAAGCCAACCTGATTAAACCATCTTAGCTGAAAAGTCAGAGCAGAGATACAAATAGAAATACATGTCCCCTTCTTCCAAGCACTCTGATAAGCAGCAATGCTAAAGGTGGTAAAATCCATTGCCCAGAGAGTCATTGTCAAGGACTGATCCCATCTCTCAGGCACCTCTTTAGCTTTGTGTATATATTGAAACAAACTTGCAACATTATTTTTCAAATTCTTTGCACAGTCAGAATAGTTTATCGGATTCTTTAAAAGTGCTCCATCAGTATGATCCATCAAATTGCTTTGATAACTCCAAATGATCTTGCACATGCCAACTACATGATTAATCTTATTCTTTTCTTTTACATTGGTAGAATCCATCAGAAGTATTGATTTCACTGGCAATAAAATTCCCCAGGTATAAAGCAGTCACCATACTAAATTGTCTTTTCAAGTTTTTTTAAGGAGTTTAGCAATAATTGTATTAAACCAACCAAGTTAAAGGTAGGATTACTCTACCTTTGGGTAGCACCATCAGACAACTACAGCTTACTTAGAGAGAGAATCTAAGAGTTATTTGTACCAAGTTTCTGTCTTTTGACTAAATGCCAATCCATGCTATTCCCTGCTATTTTAACACAGATGGTGCAGCATTTAAATATTTCATTGTTTATGACTTTGCTTTGATTTGCTGTATGTGATACTTGACTAGTTTTATGGAGTTCATGAACAAGTGACAAGAGAATATCTGTGAAGTTTCTTCACTTTTTTCTCTCCTAGAATATCAAGTGTTTCACTTTAAAGGCAGGTTTACAGTTTTAAGCAGAACAGACTAGTTGTTTGAATTCAATGGAATTGCATGAACAGAGAATGGCAATACTGAAAAGGAAGTAACAAGTGTATAACTCACAGAGAATACCCAGGGGTAATATAATAATAGTTATTTGTAGAGTACTTACTAATAGAACATCTACATAATAATCTAAATATTCTATTATCTATCTGAATCATTATCATGGAAGGATAAATGAATGAATAAACAGATAAGATATGTAGAGACAGAATCTTTTTTCAGACATTATCCTTTCTATCCTCCCTGTGATTATAACCTGACACAAGGGAGGGGAATGATTCCATAGAGGAATGAATTAGGATGCTGTATTTATAAATGCACTCAGAACTGTAGAGCTATATATCTGAAATTATCTTTCTCGGAGATATCACAATGATTTCTTAATATCTTCTGTGATTAAGGGCGTCCTTGACTCCCTTCCAAATACTTAAAGAGTCTAGGCTAATTTCTGTTTTCACATTTTTCACTCTACTGCTGTGTTCTTTTATTATGTGGATAATATCATATCATTTATAGTCATTCAGTCCCACAAATGTCTTGTTTTTGCTCTCCATTCCCTCTTAAGAAAGAGGAACACACAAACAAACACACACACACACACACACACACACACACACTGGATCCAGAACTTTTCTTCCTTTTGTGCCACAGGAACTCTTCTTCTGTTAGACAAAAAGGAAAACATGTGAAATAAGTTAAGTGGAGTTGTTCAAATCTTTCAAAGGCAGCCATCTCTCCTAAAGAATCACAACAGAAAGGATCCCAAAGAGGCCCAGTGAAAGCCTTCTAGAGCTGCAGACTTTCCAAGCAGAACTTTGAGAAGATATTTTGTTCATTTCCTAAAGTGGTTCTCCAAATGAATTCTACTGCGAATTTGAACCTTGTTGGTAATGTTTATAAGGCTTCATTCTTTTTCCTTTACTTCTCGAAGTGCTCATTCACATCTGTGTTTGTTTACCCATTTTCTTCCCTTCGCTTTTCAGTGAAGCGACCTCTTATTCTTATCCTATCTGCATCCCAGTTTTTCTTTTTTCTTTTCCTGCTGAAACATGTGTGAATGTGTACATTTCTATATGTTTCTCCACTCTATTTAAAACTATACAGCATTAATATACAGTAAATTCATTCCTAATACTGTCTTGATAAAGTTGTCATATAAACAAATGTGAACAAAATCCTTCAAGGAATGACACTAAAATAAATGCTACAGAATCCCAAGGTCAATGTTACAGGCATGGGGGGGATACCACTACAAAAGATAACTTTTCAGGGACTAAAAATAAGATACTTGTCAATAGAATGATGTACCAAGGAGAATAGAACAATAATGTAATTCTAATTAAATTTAATTGGTCTAGACTCTAGGTACTATAACACAAGCATCTTTCCAATTCAATTCATAAGATATCAGTGGAAATTTTATTAGATCAAATTTTCCTTAACTTGAATATCAGGTATCTTTCTTATTTTGGATCTTTTGCTCAAGTCCTTTGTAATACACAATGTTGTCCTTCTTACAATTATAACAATATTGCCCTTGCAATTCATTGCCATATGAAATGATAATGAATAGAAGATCTTGCATGAAAATGGCTGAAGCTCCTCTATAGAGAAATATATAGTTTCATCTATGAAGAATTACATAATGGTGGAACTTTTTCTTCATAATCCCCTAACAGATCGTGCCATTTCCGTGTTTAACTCTACTTTGAAGGCTTTTGTTTTTTGTTTTTCTAACATTCTCTGAGAATGGAAGATTTGCTCCTCCCTTTCCTTTTCCTTAAGTCCTAAAACAAAATTTCAAGGCCTTTATTTTTTTAATCATCTGACACTTTCCAATTGACAAATCAATGTTTTCTTGGTTTAAAATCCTGAGGACAACATTTGACCAGTCATGATCTTTATGTTGCTTCTAATCACCAACCCAAATTAACTCTGTGGGTAATCCAAGTTTTAGTTTACTATATATTAGACATTTGCAAATTGTCAGCTTGAAAGCATGCTTCCATAGCAACTATAACCAAATCAGCCGGATGGTTGCATGCCAACTACATTGTAGAAAAATTGGGCTTCTGTTAAATTATAACCCTATTTAGAGACCAGTCACAAAATGCAAACATCACCATAATAAATACAGAGATTCTTTGTGAAGGTCAGTTCCCATGTAGCCTTATTTAGTTGTATCCAGATGTCTCAAATTTACCCTCTTATTGGACAAAATGATTAAATCATGTCATGAATTTCTACAGTCAGGAAACTCCTGTACCTATTCTTGTTTCATTCAATTTTTTTAATGAATTACAATATTTATTGACCTTTTTTTTTCCTCTTCATCCAAGACAATCATCTGATTGTTTATGGAAGCATTTTCCCTGCTACTTAGTTGACTGCTATCAAATGCCAAATAACAGAATGCAGAATAGATTTATGTACCATGAGACAGACACTGCTGGGGTTTTGTATATGTGTGTTTTGTTTCCAGTTAAACAATACCCAGAGGGCTGCCATACTAACAAGCTTTATAATGATTGACTTCACCAGCCACTTTGAGACCTTGGCTTCAGTTGAATAGCTCAAAACCTCAATTAACATGAAATTTATGTCTGAGACCTGACGCTTGCTTTGAGCAGTGATGCATGTCTTTGATTTTCTCCACAATATCTGGCTCTTCCTTATTTAGATATACTTTATCTGCATTATCTACTTCCAGAAATTTCAGACTGCCAAAAAATAAGCAATAATTAAGTTAATGTAGTGCACGAGTCAAGAATTATGTTTAACTTTGTTAGGTGATATCTATTATAAATAGTTTGTTTACATTGTTTATAATGCTTAACTAGCCATTATCATATTAAAAGCTGAAATATTCACTATCTTCTTTACCCATTGTATTTAATAATAACCTTTTTGTCTCTCCTGAAGCCAGTTCCTGAGATTAGTGTGGCATACAGCTTTAAAAGCATATTACCACTTCATGACAAATTCAGCTCCCCATGCGATAAACCTCGCCACCATCACGCCACCATCACGCTTCTCTAAAACACTGACACCCTAGAACAGATAAAAGAGGTGTAGCACTGTCAATTAGCATAAATCTAATATGGTCAACCTTTTTCTTATAATTGTTTTCTTTACAGGTAGTCCTGGACTTACAACAGTTCATTTAGTGACCATTCGAAATTACAAGCGCACTGAAAAAAAGTGACTTATGACCGTTTTTCACACTTACAACTGTTGCAGCATTCCCATGGTCATATGATCAAAATTCAGAGGCTTGGCAACAGTGTCCTAGGGTCATGTGATCACCTTTTCCAACATTCTGATGAGCAATGTCAATGAGAAGCCAGATTCACTTGACAACCATGTTACTGCAGTGTTAGTGCCTACTTTTTCACATTTGCATCACTAGACAATCCAACTATTTTGTAAACATTTTGGCAACCATTCAATTTTAAACAGGAGTGTACATTAAGGCAAGTTTTTTTTCACAGTGTATTCTACAGAGGCCTAGGGTTCTATGTGATATTAGTGGACTTTTGTAAAAGGCTAATAAGGAAAATAGTTTATTTAAATGCAGCCATTTTTTATCATTAGTTCTGTACTCCTTGATCATAGAATCCAGGCTTTTTTTTCTCTTTAACTGTTGAGTTCTGCAGGCTAAATAGGGTCAAAAACTCTTGCACTAAATACATATTGAAAACAATGATTCTTCTAGTCTAAGATACTGTATCTGGATGGTAAGTATGGGAAGGATAAGATCACTTTCAGAATTCCATGTCATATTCAGAAATAAACAAAAAACAAAAAAAAAGTAGCCATCAAAATGACAGAAAAGCAAATAAAATAAAATAAAATAAAACTATGAGAAAAATCTTGCCGTGTCCCCTCTCAGGACTTTTATATAGTAAGTGCATTGGAAAACATTTTTTTTTCTACTTGAATTATTATTATCCCTTCCAGAATATAATATTGTGAGTGGTCCTGAACACTTTCTGGAGTAACAGTTGGAAACATTAGTGTAAATGCAAGGAAGAAAATAACAGGATTTACATGGTGGTTTGGGAATTGCAGGATTTGTCAGTAGAGAGAAGTGTGACTTTTGCAGGCTATTGCTCTCAGCTTCTGTCTCTAAAACACAAAGCTCTTGAACTCCATTTCTCTCTTTGTCTTTAATTAAAAGGAAACAGAATAAAGTGTTATTTGTTTGAGAAGATACAGAAAAAAACTAGTTCCAATGCTACATTCACCATGCAGTTGCATAATCAGCTACAACTCATTTAGTGTTAATTGGATAAACTGTATTCCAAAGGTTTAATGAAGAATATCCAAACTGTCTTTTGCTTTGGCATAACTCATTCTTTAAACAAGCAGTTAGAATTCATCCAGACAGCAATATCCAGTCAGCCAGTTCTCTACTTTAATATTAAATCAGAAAGAGGATTGTTTTTTATAAAAAAATAAATAAGAGCAATACTTCTTATTGAAGGATTTGAGCAGTGATACAATCCCTTAGAAAAGGAAACATTACATGGAGACAGGCAAATAAGTGTACATCATTATCTTCTGTTGTTAACCACAATCGTGAAGATTTATTTCATCTTCCAATTTTACTTCCCAATATTACTCATTCAAGCTAAACTTGAAAAAAATGAGGACACACCTTTCTTAGTCTTTGGGTACATGCCAAAACGTGGGCATGACTAGGAGAAAAACTAAATATGATTTAACTTGCATCTAAATCTAATTCAATTACAATTAATATAATTTCATCTTGTGTAATTAAATTTAGTTAAATAATGCACTCTTTTAGCCTAATGGCTGGCCTGCAGTGAATAATAACAGGATTAATAATGAGCCAGGACTGAAAACATGCTCCCCACCCCTCATAAAATGCTAACATTTTAAATTATCTACAACATAAAAACAATAAGCCAAAACACAATTAAAAGTACATCAACAATAAAGATGTCAACAAATTAAAATCCAGCAGCAAATTAAGCATAGTTAGTATGAAAGAAAGCTATACAGCAAAAACATGTTTTAAGATTGACCTGACCAACTGAGGGAAGGAATTCCAGAATGTTGGAAGGACCACCAAACAGACTGTAGCCCTAGTTGATGCCATACAGTCATATGTTCAGGACAGCATACACCATAGACTGTATGTAGTCCTCGACTTACAACCACAACTGAGCACAAAATTTCTGTTGCTAAGCAAGAGATTTCTTAAGTGAATTTTGCCCCACTTTATGACATATCTTTCCACAGTTGTGAAGTGAATCATTATAGTTGTTAAGCAGTAACATGGTTGTTAAGAAAATCTGAACTTCCCATTACTTTGCTTGTCCGAAGGGCACTAAAGGTAATCACATGACCCTGGGACACTACAACCGTCATAAATATGAGTGAGTTGCCAAGCTTCAGAATTTTGATCACATGACCTTGGGGATGCTACAATGGCCATAAGTATGCAAAATGATCATCACTCAGTGCCATTATAATGTTGAATGGTCACTAAATGAACTGCTGTAAGTCAAAGACTACTTGCACAGAGCTGGGCAGCATTGCAGCCAGGAAACCTTACTTCACAGAAGAGGTGCTTAAATCATGTAGGGATTTACATATGGTAAGAACAGATTATTGGATTTGGCTCAAAAGGTAACTGGAATATAACTATAACAACTTGTAAAAAGAGGGGACAAGGGTTCAATTGCACAGCTTTGGCAAAGATCTTCACTTTTTTAACCTTCCCGGTGAATATTCTTAAGGGCAGGTAATAATCTTCCCGGTGAATATTCTTAAGGGCAGGTAATAATCCATAGTTACTTGAATAAAGAGGTTTTATTTATGTCAATATGAACACAAAATTGCCTTACGTTTTAATGATTGCCAAACAATAACAAAACAACCCGTTATTGTCACACTACAAAGTTCTCTTGCAATCGCAAATTTGAACAATCATCATGACTTGGCTTGATCAATAGGACACCCAGAGAGCCCTGGAAACAGCCTTAGGGAAAAAGATTGAATTGATCCAAGTTGAATCACCATATTCTAAATCATTACACATAGCTCTCATAGGCAGTATCTGTTAAATCAGAAATAATGTTGCTTAACCATTTGCTCTCTTCAAAGGTGGTAATTGATTCCACATTTGAAGCTCATAATTTTTAGCTTTTTATTAATGATTGTCTCCCCCCCAGGTCCCAAACATATAGATTTTTTTTCAGCTTTGTGACATGTTGTTGCTGTGTGAATCCATTGAGTCAGGTAACTGTGAAAGGCCCAGTGACTGCCAACAACATCCTTTTGATTCATTTACAACATTTTCTTCTGAAGATAATGCTAATAAGCAGGTGAAAATATAAAAAAGTATAAAGACAAACCTATTCAAGTCTGAATTGTAAATTTTAGAAGGCCCATTAAATTTCAAGAATGTATTGCCACATAAGTGTGTGAAGCTTCCTTTTCCTTATTAGACTTCTCTGAGTATTTAAAGAGCATGTAGACTGTTTTCATGTGTCCCAATTTAAATTCTGTGTATTTCTGTGGAAATAAAACAGTCCAGCAGCATGCAGAACCAACAAACCTGAGAAACTCTTGATGTTCCTGAAGAAAACTGTTCAACACAACTTTGCTAATAACCATTGCTATTGCCTGCAAAAATTTTAGCCACCACAATCAAAATAAATGTTTTAATATTCCCCAGGTCTAAGAAGAAGCTCACAAAGACTTCTATATCTACATGGTAAAAAGTGAAAAACATGACATCTGTCTGCAAGTGTGAATGCATAGGGTTCTTCTTGTGAGGGAGATGGGCAATTTCTAAGTTAAATAAATAACAAATATTTACTTTTTCTATGCAAAGTGTTATAGATTCAGACTAAAAAAAAAAACCCCAGAAAGCAATGGGTATCCTACCAGTCACCTATAACACCTCATTTAGTAGACATAATACCGTCTAGTCTAACACCATGTCCTGTAGTACCTGAAACTATCTTCCTATTCTTGTTTAGCCATTAATAGCATGCAGCAGGTATTTGTTTTATGAGAATAGGCATACAAACTTGTTAATCTCATATTTAAAAGCATATTTAAAATAATATTTGTGTATTAAGGTCATGAAAATACTAATAAAAAAACACATAGCACATTCTTATTTCAGTGTATCTTCATTTTTATGAGTTTCCTTTTAAACAGTGCTGGAATGTTGGTATGAAGAAATCTGAGCAAAATGCTTAATTTAGCATGGGACTAATCCAAAGAACCGTATGCTGGATTGTAGCCAGAGTTTATTGATGTGCCTAATATCTCCCATGATTCTCTAGTAATACATTAATTATCTTAAATTAGAATATGTTCCAGTAAATTCACTGTTTTAAAAAGCTTAGAGATATAATCAAATACATGGTACTCATTGCATTAAGAAGACTGTATTATAAAAGACTGTTAAAAGATGTTCATAGCAAAACACTTTAATGCATTATGTATGGCTGAATCAAATGATGGAAGCAAATACATGAACTTAATCAATACCATTAGCTTTACGTCATATCATTTGCTTGTTTGAACAAAAGAAAAGCAATCTCTTCGCACATTAGGTATTCCAACCTGCAAATTTACTAAGGCAATATCTCTTTTCAGATTTTTAAAAAAAATAAAAAGTTGGCAAGCTTTAAAGCAAATACCTCATTTGCAGCATCATTTTCAAGAATGTGAAAGTTGCCTTGAACCGGGAGATCAATGGCAAATAAACATGATAATAATAAACATTTGATAATAATCATAATGTTCCAGCCATTCTCAGAAATGAACACGAACCCGAGTGTCTAAAACTGAATTTGTTTAAAAAATAGTCCTACTTGCACAGATCACATAAAAACAATGATACAGAATATCCTGGGAGCTTAGAATACCTATCAGGGAGAAGCTCACCAGTTTGTTTTGTGATAAAATGGAGGTTTGTGACTAGTTTGTGACTGATAATAATTTTATGAGCAGGCAAATCCCTCTGCAAAAAGCATTCTGTGACAACATTCACAACATTCTCCCAAATATCTCTACCACCCCAAATGGGGTGTTATCATAAGTGATTTTTTTTAAAAGAGTGGATTTTGTTGTATGGAGTTATGGAGAATAGCTACACCATCCTATCAGTTCTACATAACCAAGCTTTCTTATAGTATTCAATCCTGGTTAATCACACAGGAATTCAGGTTTGCCCTTTCCTTGATTTCAACGGTTTTGCTAATGAGGACCCCAAAGTGTTGCCTTCTCTGCCAAAGTGCCTGCATCTGAAATTAGATTCAAACAATCCTCTCTATACTAGTCTGTAAATTCAAACAACTCCCATAAGATTCAAAGAACCCTCTCCATATTACTATTTTAAAGGACCCTGAAAACTAGCTATTCGCCCAGGGATTTGGGAAGTTTGATTAAAGTTCCTTTTTTTCTTTTCATGTGGATTAGTTATCTTTGCTATCTTTGCTCTTTTTTATGCTGTTTTCTTGTTTTAATTTTTTAAACATTTAACACCAAGAATTACTGGGAGTCAAACAGCATACAAATTAAATAAAGAAATGAATAAATCTTTATTTTTTCCTTCTTTTTTAAAAATTAAAAATAAAGGCCCAAATTATATTGAATGCTATATCCTTTGCCCCTTTTCTCCTGTACTGTTACATTCAATTTGTATTTGGATTCAACTTGTATTCACTGGAGACTGAGTTTAAGAATTACTGCTTTAAGGATAATCAGAAATAAAGATTTTGAAAAATTAGGGAAACGCTATTCATTACTGTGCTATTAAACTTCACCAATTCCTTGAATTAATTTTGTGATCAACCACTTAATTTAAATTGTTCCAACCAAATTAACACAAATCCCAGGAATTTATCAATGTACCTATAGTTGTACTTTTAGCTAATCATTAATAAGCCCAAACTCTTTAAATCAAACTTCAGCTTGTATTTATTGTCTAGGACATCTTAATTCTTGGGAGTGTACAATTATAAGAGAACTTTGTATCTGCTATAGAATTTCATTTATCCATGTTTGTGTTTATGTGTGTATTTCATTATAAACATACCTTTTAAACTATTTATTGTTTCTAATTGTCCTTATTTTTAGCAGTAATGATTGTATTGTAAATAACCTTTATTTACAAATAAGTATTTTTAACAGGGCATTTTATCCCTTCTGGTTTGGCAATAAGACATCCACTAAACTCTTTTAGATCTTTCTTTCTCCTAGAAAATTTGATGTTCCTATCCCATATCGCACAAGCAGCAGTGATAGATTTCTCCATAGGTGAGTCCATTGTTTCTGTATGTCAGTTGATGCCTATAAATATGCAGGCTGTGAACCTTCCCTAATCAGGATTAGATAACAGGAAGATGCTCCCCTCATTTGCCTGTTTGTTTGTTTGTTTGTTTGTTTATTCAGTATTTTACCCAAGTGAAAAACAACATAAGGTTGATTTAACCATTCCATGCTTTGCGTTACAGATAAGGTGATTTTCTTTTTGGTTTTTTTCACATAACACCAATTATGTGCAAGCTGAAAACATATGCAGGTCATTTCTCAGATGTGAGTTAGGTCTAAAGTCTTTACAATTAATCATAATCTCACATGTCTTGCACAAATGTATTTACTATATGTGTAAAGACAATTAATATCTTCTCTCTGCTTCTCTTATGCTCAGGTACCAGTTGTTCATGGACTGTACTTCCCATTGTCTCTAACCACTGGCCATGACAAAGGCTAATACAGATTGGAATTCATAGTACTTGAAGAGCCACACCTTGCCCACCAATATCTTAGGATCTGCTGTTCATTTTATGTTTTTGTTGGATTAATTAATGGAAACAAATTATAATACAGTGTGTTCTATATACAAACATTATTACACAGCTTGATGGGAGAAGAGTCACAGCAAATAGCTTCTACTTTGCTTTCTATATAACTTGTAAATTAGCACCTTATTAGTTTCTTTATCATGAATATGTCAGGCATGCCCCAATATAAAATTGTATAATTAGTTATATTAAGTGTCATTAGATATCTGATAGTCATGAGTCTGTCAGATATGGGTGTTCTCATTCTTCTTCACTTCTGAATAAAATCCAGTGTTGTCCTCAAGCTAGCTGTTTTCTTCCTGATACCCCCACTATCAGAGATCTCCTTTTGTTTATAACAGATGGCAAATCTATTTTTATAATTAAAGCAAGGAGATGTAAATACCTTTTGCAGACAAACCTACCATCATATTCTAATTGCATTAAAAACTTGCCCCCTCCAAAAAAAGCATCAAGAAACTGAAACTAATATAAGATATTTTGTCCTTTTCTTAATTCTCTCAACTCAAACTTACAATACGAACCTTTCAACACAGAGCAAACTTGGAAATCATAAACTCTGGAACTAATACTTCTTTTATTATAAGATTAGAAGCAGCTGAATCTTGTAAGCACTTATCCTCTCTTTCCCTTTACCCTAGTGAAAACTAGGGAGGGTCATGCCTAAGACACTTTCTCAAATAACATTTCAGCTTGGACTCAGGTTTTTTTATCTGACCATTGTCTTGGTTGCAGCTCTTCCTCCTATACTTCATTACACTTAGAAAAAAGAATGTAAAAAACTGAAGAGCTGGCAGGATGTATTACAGAAAAATCTGAAAATATACTGCCCTGTGCATTATATAGATCCAATTCAAAACACTAGCCTGTTAAAATTGTTGATCAAATCGAAGAATGGCAACAGGGATATAATACTATCGCTGGAATTCATTAAAAAAAGTATATCCTAGAGACACCTTTCAATTATCATCATCAAGATTCAAAATGCTTTTGCACAAACTGCTGAAGCCAGCATGTTTCTTTGTCCAGCTCTTTTTTTCAGTAAATGTGGATGGTTAGAAAGCTCAATAAAGACTGTTAATGAGCCAGGGTCTGTGTCCCAGCTAAAACCCAAGAGGATAAAAAAAGTGGCGATTACAGATCATAGGACAAAATAATAGAATAAACTTTTTAATAGAATGATGAAATACAGCTGTCACATATGCTATCAGCCCATCATTGAACGCCACAAGCCTGATTGTGCCTGTTTTAAAGTTGCTCCTAGAGCAACCAGCATATACAGTGGCAATGATTTGTTACAATTCATTCATTATAATAAGTGCATGGGACATCCACTTTTCTGTTTTAACAAAGATCATCCATTTTGCTAGAATGACCTGTCTTAGAAATCCAATTCTCCAGAATTATCCCTGTTCCAGACTGCTGTGTGCTTTGGTAGTCTTAGCTTATTCAACAGCCCTTCTCCTGCCTTCCTTCAGGGACCTATTTGCATACAATTTATTTGTAAAACATTACACCATATTAGATTTTTTTTTAAAAAGAAAAAACTTTTCCATATTGGTATTGTAACAGGGCTTTTCTCTATTTATGCTTTCCACTACCCCATCCAGAACAATCAATCAATCAATCAGACTAGATGTGGAAGGGATCGTGGAGGTCTTCTAGTCCAACTCCCTGTTCAAGCAGAAGACCCTATACCATTTTGACTGCCTTGTGACTCATTTCATTATTCCTCATAGGAAAAATTTCTGGAACCAATTAATGATGAATACCGCTGTATGCATATGTGTGTGAGTGTGTGTGTGTGTGTGTGTGTGTGTGTGTGTGAGACAGACAGACAGACAGACAGACAGACAGACAGAGACAGAGACAGAGACAGAGAATGAATGGAACAGG
>JANHFL010005443.1:55894-72290 GCA_032468155.1 Oxyrhabdium leporinum
ACATAAATATACAAATATACAAAATTTAAAATACAATTTAAAAGCAAATTAAACTACTAGCTGTGATTAATTTAATTTGGGCTATGCCACTTCAGACTGTTGGAAAGATATTTGTATTTCAATATTCTCAGTTTTCTTCCATGCCTAATCTCTATAGGGAGCAATTTAAAAAGGTAAAGGTTATCCCTGTCTAGTTGTGCCTGGCTCTATGGGACACTGCTTATCTCCATTTTTTAGCTGAGGGAGCCAACATTATCCAAAGATAATTCTGTGGCCATGTCTATACTCCGAGGTGCACAGAATACCGTTACCTTCCCACCAAAGTGGTAGCTATTTATCTACTCACATTTGCAGGCTTTCAAACTGATAGGTGGGCAGGAGCTGGGGCAAGTAACAGGAGCTCACTCTATTGCATACTGCTTGGGTCTCAAACCTCTTCAGCATCTTTAACCACTGAGCCATTCCCTCTCTAGGGAATAATTTATTAGGATCTATTCATAAGAATGTTTTACATTCTCTTTTGAGTAAGGGAGCAAGCAGCTAATATCTGCATTTTGCAAGTCAATTATCAAAAGAATTCATCACATAATATGGATCCAACTAGTTTTTTGGAGTTTTGTTTGTTTGTTCTTGTGGATATTAATCCCCAACATTCATTATATCTTCTGTAATAATCCAAATACAGTGTTGGGAAACTAATAAAATAATTTCTGTCATGCTTTGATTTAGAAGAGTCCCATATTAGGGATTTTCTTGGAAGCTTCAATTTACCTTGGTAGCCTATTTTTATGGTAGCTATTGCACAACACCAGCTTATTATTCGCTCATCATAAGAGTTACTTGACATTTTGAAAGTACTTTTTTTTTCCCTTCTCAGAAAAAGACAATTCAACCTGTTGTGAATAAAAAGACTTCCCACTGATTCCAGATGCACAGAAATCTCATACTGGAAGTAACAAGACATATTTTTAGAGATGGAGAGGGCTATTTTTGTAGTAGTAAGAAAGTAACAAGTGGTTTTTAGGATGCAACATTTATATTCTAAATATTAATCTGCAAAATACTTAGTCTTTCTGCAGCTTATAACTAGTTGGTGTTTTTTTTTAATCAAATAGGTTTACTGCTGTTTTAGTTTAGTTTAAATTACTGTTGCAGTTAAGATAGATTCCCTCCTTTTTAATAGTTTAGAAATGGCTTTAAAGACTTTACCTTTCTAAATTCCCTACTTACTACATCACTGTGTTACTGGACTTGTAACTTTGTATAGGTTTGTGAATGAAATAAGCATTTAAAAAAAAATTGCTTGCCACCTGGCTCTAGTTTCTCTTTGACAATTTCCCTTTTGTTGAATTTTAGATTATAAGTCTTTTTATTCAGTGGCATATCATACACACTGGTGATAATGAATGAATGAATGAACAAAAATAATTACAGTGCCATCTACAAGAGCTTATATACAGACTCTTGCCTTAGCCTAACAACAGCTGGTGCTGAATTTCTTTGATGAAGTATTAGCAAGATGTTTACATGTCCATCAGCTCTATCTGAATCAGAACATTTTTACAAAGATGTTAATAAATGATATTCTGCTAATTTTGTAAATGTGCAATGCAACAAGAGGATCTAGAAAAGAAAGGACTCCATTGCTGGACTGGAGGATATTACAGATATGCACTTATTCATTGTCTCTGTCTCTGTCTCTGTCTCTGTCTCTGTCTCTGTCTCTGTCTCTCTCTCTCTCTCTCTCTCTCTCTCTCTCTCTCTCTCTCTCTCTCTCTCTCTCGCTCTCTCGCTCTTGTTGTCTTGCCAAGTGTCTAGCTTATTTTCCTTCGCTGTTGATGTGGCATTCGGATTTTTATTTGCCGATGACTTTTCATTTTTGTTGTTGCAGTCACGTAATAATCGGTATCAGAAAAGACGTCACCACTCCAATTCCTCAAGGGACATAACGACTCTATGTCCAAGATGATGCGAGCAGGAGTCATAAGCTTCTCATAAGCACTTGCTTTAAGTTACATTTCCTCCCCCTCCCCCCGCGACCCCTTCCGTAGCCTTTTCACACTAAAGTTTCAGTGAAATGCCTTTCTCAAATTTCACTTTTCTTCTCGAATTTCATTACATTGAATTATATATTTATTTTTTTATTTATTTTTAGACTGTGCTGTACTGCCTGTAAGCCGCCTAGAGTCGCTGAGAGCGAGAGGGCAGCCATATAATTTTCTAAATAAAATAAATAAATATTTTTTTAAAAAACTCTCTTGCTTCCAAACTTCTTATTGAAAGCAGGATGGGGTGGAGAGGATAAAATTTAATTGAAATTAGTTTCAAATAAAATTCCAAAATCATATCTTCCCAACTAAGTGACTTTTTTTCCTTTTTTAAACTGAAGACCTGCCACAATTCCTAAATATTGTATTCTTGATTACAGAATCAAAACATCTTGGAAACTGTTTGCTGGTTCAGTTAAATACTGTAAAGAGGGTTACTACTCTTGTTCTTACTATACTCAATATTATTAGTTTGCAGAAAACTGTTTGAAGCTGTAGATTCTTAGGAAATTTCTAATTAGGAATGGCAATGGACAGTTTCTAGCCAGAGGGTGCCTTTATTAATACGAGGTAAGAGAACAATTTCTTCCCTGGTGGAACTGTCCAAGCACAGTGGTGCTGAACTGGCTTTGGCAAACAAACAAGTACCTTGGGGAATGCCTTACCGAGCTCCAATATTGGCAGGCAAAGCAACGTTAAAAATTCATCACCCAGTCTGTTAAATCCATAAGCCTAGTCCGGCTTATTGAAATGATATTTCTTTCAAATTCTTCAAAGTGTTTTGAAGAAATTTTTTTTTAAATATATTCCACATGGCACTCCAGACTCAAAATAGGTATCATCCTTTTAGATGTGAGGAAATTGCACCAGATTTTATGCTTCTTTTAAGACACCATCATAACATATAATGTAGTTATTTCTATGTTTGAAATAATAATGTCAAGAATATGGAAATACAAACAAGAATAAAATTATTAGAATGATATGAATGTTAGTTTTAAAAATATATCCTATTTTCTCCACAAAAACAGTTTGGCAATTTGAATACTTTCCAGATCAGCACACAGATTTTTCATAAATTGTCAAATAGGAAAATTGTTCAGGAACCCTTTCAAGACTTCATGATCTATTGCTTGGTCACCATCCCTTTACACCAACTATGAGCAAACATCCTTTTAAATATAGTTTTCAAATAATTTCCTATTGTTCATTTGCTTCCCTTTCAAAAGTATACGACCAGGTTATTTTAAACTTTAGGAAAGTGGGGAAATGACATTTAATCATTTTAAGATGATGAAAACCAAGAATGAAATTAGCTATCAGGCTTTTACTTTCTAATTCAATCATTTGGCTTATAGGGGCAAATAGGGGCCTCTTGGAACTTAAAATATTTTTTTTTGTTTTCCAGTAGTGAAAGAAATATAACAATAATACTAAAATAATAGCAATAACAGCAGAGATCAACCAAAACAAATCCTCTAATTTGTGTTTAAGATTTTTGTGTTTCAAAAGATCATAAACTTTTTTCTTAAGGGTGTACCAAGATATTTATGCAAATCTGAAGTTTTTCTGATAAGAATCAGTGGAATTCTTGCACCATTGTCCTTGCTCTCTTCTCAAAGAACCGTATAGATTTTCAGAATCATGGAATCCTTCATGGAACATTTCACCATCAAAAAGCTCTTGTAAGCTGCCTCTGCCACCTTGTGGGAAATTTAAAACCTGCATGGTTGAATACTGTGTTTCAAAATCTGTTATCCCCATCACCACCAAGGTCTTGAAGATGCTTAAGTCCATGCCAGTTCTGTTTGTGCTTTCTTACCAATATTGTTCATAATTAATAATTGCATCAATCTTGTACTACTTTTGTACTGGATATCTGAAATAAAACTGTGGGATAAATCAGAAGTTCAAAAATCAAATACAGAGTGGGGGGAGTTTCTGAGCTTGCTCCAGTAAACTTTCCTGTTTCGGTAAATATTTGGACTATACAGTTATTGTATTGTTCATAAGTATATTCATTTATATTGTTTATATTTTTATGTTTATCAAATTTTCACTGCACATAGGGGTTTCTTTTTTTACTTTCAACTTGAAAAGTTGATTTTCTGGGGTCTATGTCTTATTATTTTTGGTATGATTACCTGAATATGGCTCATGAAAAGTGAAAACTAATAAAATTAATAACTTAAAATAACTTAAAATATTCACAAATATTTATTATAAAAAGACAAACGTAAAATCAAGATCAGTTTCTTACATAAAACAATACAATCAAAAATAACAATGATTAAAAAAAAGATCACAATCCTAAATGTACTCATTTATGAACAGGTCTCACCGAATACAGCAGGAGTTCCTATTTAGCAAACAGGCATAAAGCTATAGATATTCAAGTTATTTTTAAATAATCTTTGCTTCATGTGCACAGAAAAAGATTTTAAATCTGGAAGAAAAAAGTCAAAACAGAATAAGGTTTGCTTTTTAGAAGGCATAAATGTATATTTCATTAGAAAGACATCATTGTTAGATACACATAATCACTCATAATCATATATTTAATTAGGCACACATGCGGTGTCTTTAGACATTCATGGTTGTTCAGAAATCTGAATGAAGATGTAGTTTGAAATCACAGTGAAAATTCTCTTCCATTTCTTTCTGATTATAAACTCTGTCAATTGAAGCAATATCTCTTCAGTGCAAATACTTTGTTTCATTTTTGTACATGCCTTTTAGAAAACTGAAAACAAAAAAGGGTTTAGACAGACATAAAGAATGAAGTAGAACCTTTGTGATATTTGTACTGCAGTATTCATATATGAAAAGAAGTATTAAACCTGGCCTCTCAGATTCCATGAGCCTCCCTTTAGTAAGACAAATCATGAAATGAAATGTGACATGTTAAAAGACACAGAAAAGCAATGCAGAATCATCTAGATATATCTCAGTATCTTTCTCTGTTTCTCTTTCATACACAAACACATACACACACACACACACAAAGCCTCACAGTGCTTTCATATCATTTTCCTTAAATCTTATCCTATCAAAACATTTACTTTTACCTCACTAATTCACTGGTCTCTTTTGTCAAGAAATCCCACTCCAAGCCAACTATTAGAAGTACATGCGGTCTGCATAGTGACCGTTACCACAATAAGAAATATATATACTGTTTTTGTTTGCTTAATATAAACCATTTTTCAGAATAAACAGTGGAACTCTGTTAACTCTTGGTCCATATGTAGGGTCCCCTACATTTTCCTTTAGTCATTAAGCTGATATCTTGACTGAAGGTGGAAAAGACAGCAGAAATGAAGCTTGATGAATATTAAAAATAATAATCCCCAAAGGAATGCAGAGAGATCAATCTCATTCTTATTATTTTTTCCCACCGTTTCTTAGAGTAAAGCAAGTTGTGGTCAGGGACTTCTCGATATAGCTCAATGTTTCCTGGGTTGCAAAGTCTTCACTTTGTTAGATAATCCATGTGAAGTGATTATTCCTACAACCTTCTTTCCTTCAAGATAGATTAGAAGTCAGAGTATCATCTGAACAATCATCATGATTTATTATGTTTGGAATACCAACATTTATTTATCTTTCCTATCCTTTGTAGGACCCTGAATCAAATTATGAAGTACTCAAGAACCTCCTAGAAATTTCTTTTCATTCCAGTCAATCAGACTATCAATACCCCTGTTCTACTTCATCCTAAACGTATCACAATACTACTGCAGTTTTTAGTTTTTGTTCTGAATTTTTGAAGCACAAATTGTTTTTCTTCCTGTCTTAGCATCAGTTTATGATCCTAGCTTAGCTATAAAGCAAAAAGACATGATCTCCAAAGATTACGTTCCTTTTTAAAACTGACTTCTCACCATTTTTCCTATTGTTCTGCCAAGTTCAGACAGTCTCATATCTTTTTTATTTGCTTCCACATTAAAGCACCTCATTGAATCCAAATTTTGGTTCTCTATATTACAGGATGGATCCTATTAAATCCATACTTCTTTTTGGTATCTTGAAAGTTGCAAATCCTATATATGCCTTGGTTTTGAATACAACAGTGATGGTGAAGCCAAAAATTTAGAAAGTTTGGAAACATAATCTTTAAGAAAGTGCAACCACTTAGACATCAGCACCTCGTTTGTATCCAGTTGTTTGAAATATGATTCTTTACAATGACTGACATCTCCGTTTAGTCCTGTCATTATTGCTTCAAGTACTTATGTAACAGAACTTTCTTTATATATACCATCTATTGAATGTTTATGACTAATATAATCTATAAGTAGTTAAGGCCTTTATTTTTTGCAAATCATAATTAACATTTAGCGTTTAATTTTATATTTTAATTTAATGTTAATAGTTTTCATTTAATTATATGTGACCAAAATGGAACTGATAATTGTGAATTTACAGTAAAATGTTCATTAAAACATTTGTTCAAAAACTTTTCTTTGTTCTTAAACATCAAGAAGCTACATATCATGATGCCAGCAATGATAGTACTGCCAGGAACTGAACCACTGAGCATTGGATTTATAATTAATTACTTTTTATGTAATTGTGAGTTTCTGATGCACTTCCTTGAAAGATACTCTTATTTTTAAAGTCTAACAATGGGTTGATGAGCACTTAGCCAGAAAAACAAATGGCCCAAATGTTAATAATTAATCAAAAGGCCATTTCATCTCATCAGAGTATCTATTTGCAAAAATTATATCCCTGAGAGTATTTTTGCTCTAAAATGCATTATGTATGTGAGCAGAATAGCCACTTCCTCTGCCTTTTCTTGTGGGATCGCTTAAGAAAATACTGAAGGAAAAATAGATCCTTGTTTTAAAGTGTGAATAGTTTGCAACTTTGTTTTTTTAAGGTGGGATTAATAAAAGCCTTGGCTTTTTCTAGAAATTAGAACCTTCCTAACAATCCAGATTTACTGTAGATATCAGTCCAAGGTTCATAACCATAATAGCTGTTGTAATTGATTGTAGACTCAAATTTCTTCTACATTTTCAATATAACTTTGATCAGATATCCTCTGAAGTGCTTCAGATTAGAAAATATTTTGTCTTAGAGGCAAGAAATGGATGTGGCTTAAAACCTACTCATGAAGAGGTAATATTTTAAAATTCTCATATTGGTTTTATAAACCTATGATAGTATTTAAAAACATTTAATATATAATATAAAACAAACTCTTTACAAAGATAATATGTTGCCTTGCTTTGACTTCAGAGATATTTTTTTATTATTTCAACTAAATTGGAAATTTGGTTGTATTAAAAATGTAGACGTGCTTTCCAAAAATTAAATATTTCCAGACAAAACAGATGTTGATTTAGGTTACTTGTTCAGGAAAAGTGAACACAATTCCATTGAACCTTTCTCAATGACGTTTTTCTGAACTATGGGAAAGAATAAAACTCTGCATTTCTGAAAATTCTAGCTATTCAAATAATTAGCACAATAATTAATCATAGCTATCAAATTACTCAGAATGTAAGATTTAAATTATGAGAGAATAATGGGAAAACATTATGTTCAAGCGATTAGTTCACAAAATTTCTTAGAGCAGTGTAAAAAAGAATATTTTGTGACTTCCTGAATGAACGGCAGGGATACATTTAAGGTTTGAAAATGTCCATTGCAGAATAACTATTAACTGTGAAGCTCTTAAATAAGGGCCTTAGAAGACCTCGTACAGATCAGGACAACTTTTAATTTGGGTCTAATTTGATGAAGAATTCAGTTTTAGTTTAACCATATAATATTTCACCGTGACAGCTTTCATGGCATAGAATTTTTTTTTGCTTTATATCCAGTGTAAATCTGTGCCTCCCAACCCCATAAAGAAAAGGGTCATGGAAATAGTCACTATTTTACTGGAAATTCATTATCTAGTAGTCTTTGCTGTTTCTTCACAGTCAAGGGAGCAATCTGTTATGCTTCCCATCATGTCACTACTGCATGGTTCAGTCTTTCTTTCCTCATACATTCCCCATATTGCTACTAGGCTATCATTTTTTCATTTGATTTTTTTTATTGAGTTTTCTTTTTGTAAGCATTGTCTACAATATGTTGCCCTTGTTCAATGTCTTTCATCCTCTACCATTTAGAAGGGCTTCATTAATGTAGGCTTAAAACACCTATATTATCACTCCATTCCAAAGAGTTTACATATAAAGATGGGTTTTGGTAATGCTATATCATGATTCATTCATTCATTTATTCTAAGGGGCATCATTTCCACAGATAGACAGAAGTAGAATACATATAAACAAATACAGAGCCAGGACAGGAATATAGAAATTAACTTTTTTGGTGGGGGGAAGAGAATAAAAGGAGACTTGTGCATTAAGAGTCTAATCCATGTGAGATTTGACTTAGTGAGCTCAAGGAACACTCATAGCTAATTTTGAGGCACCTACAAATTTTTTATTTACAAAATAAACACAATGAATATCAGCATTAAAATAATATCTCAAACATTGTTGTTCTTATCCTTTGTAAAGAGTGGAAATAGATAGGCCTGGTGTCTCAAAAGCCTGTATGAAACCTGATTAGACAAATACAGTCTCCTAGCCACTAAAAAGCAGTTAACTGCCACTAAGCTACCTAGTGGATACCAGAGGAAAAATATTTATAAACAAAACAAGACATTTCATTATACATTAAAAGCTATTAATATATTTTTGTATCTCAGTGCAATGATCTAAAAATATTAATACCATATTGCTAATTCATAGAGTACAAACAAAGGGAGATGATTTTTAATATGTCCTTCATCATATTTTCTTTTTCTTGTTGCTATCATTCAACAATGCTTGTCATTCCATTCACTGGTAAACTAATACAGGTGCAAGAATGAGCAGATGTTAAGACATGATAACAGCATGGTTTAATAGGACAATAGAATATATTGTTATTTTAACAAATTGCAAAATATGTAATCATAAATAATTTTAAAACCTGTTAAACTTAAAACTGTTTAATTTTCTAGAATTTTGTGGTATAAAAATGTGTTGAAGGACTGTCAAGTTCAATGCACGCAACATCTTCAGGATAAATAGGGTAGGTTTAGAGTTTGTATAGAAACACACAGATACCTAAATCCTATAAATATTGTTCTAAATTCATTTGATTTATTATTCAAACTCAAAGCTTTATGGCTGATGACAAGAAAATTATTATCTTTGTAATTGCTTTGTGAAAACCACTAAAAGGATCATTTCATACCACAATGTATTTTGAAGTCAGCTTGTCATTAAAAAGAAAGATGTTTGACAGGAAATGCTTTCAAAAGATTCAGACTTTCAAACTCTGGGAAAACCATTTCCTTGAGTTTATATTTCATTGTCTAGCCATTATTTCCATTCATTGTGAAGAGGAAATCACAATAATCATAATTCCTTGTTAATATAGAAGCATTTTTTCAGAAAATAAAACATTATAATTCCAAAACTTCAAAAGAAAAACAAGAAAGTCCAGTTAACTCCTGAAAAAGCACCTTTGGGACAACCATGACCTGGATAACTGAGAATCTCTACAGACTATATTTCCAAAAGTTAGAAACAGCCTTTAATATTTTATACAAAACAGTGCTTGATCTTCTAAAACATGGAATTCATTTTCATTATGGAAAGTTGACATATTAAAAAAAAGATGCAATGAATTAAGATACATCAATGTAAATATATAAACTCCTGCAGGGAAGATATACAATCGAAATTTAAAGTTAACAAAATATAATTGCTAAGTTCACTTAACAAATTGATCATATTATGACTTAACATAATGGCTTGGTTCACCCAACATGGTTTGGATTTGCATACCAAAGGAAATTTAACTTCAAGCCCATTTTAACCTTGTTAGGCTGGCAAATTCAGTGTTTAAGTGTGATTCTATATGGATCAAGTGAACTACTATTGATTATCTCTAATTTGCATGCATGATATTTCCATATGGTTCCTTCTTTATTTTTTATTTTTTACATTTGCTCATTCTTTTTTTAATTACAAACACTCTCTCAAGAATACTGGATACTAGATTCTTAAAGCTTTTGCTACATGTATGTCTCTCAACTTCCTATTTTGCATCTGCCTAAGTAGAATTTGGTAGATTTTAAGACTTTGAAACCTTAAGTTTGTCTATCATTCCTAAAATGGCTTATTTGTACATTCAGTAATTGTAAAACATATTAACCTTCTCCAAGCTCTTTGGATGGAAAAGTCCTTTGTTTCAATAACACAGTACAAGGAGCTAACTGAAAAATAACAGAATATTTTTCTTCTCTCAGGCAAAGAGAGCTTCTGGAATAAATTAGTTTGGTTCCCAAAAGCTGAAATTGTTATTCACCATGCAATGATTCTTCCTCCCCACTCCCTTGCCCCACACCACTACCCCCCCTGCCATCTTTTCTTAGCTACAAAGACCATGAAAGTAATTTGTGGCCTTTTACATCTTTAATGCAGGACAGAGCTTAGTCATTTCAGAAGAAGACAGATGAGTTCAATGAGGGTCAGTACCTTACGGGCAAGTTGTTAATTAGGAATCCACAGAGCTGAATACAGGATGAGCATTCTGGCAAAGACCATGATGAATGGGGGAGAATAGCAGGAAGAATCCTAACTTTGTGAACCTGATATTTCCTGGGCAAAAAGCATTGGCATTGGGTAGTTTAGTAAACAACTCCATTCTTCCTCCAAATGAAAAGCCTCCATTCAAAATATGTAATTCCTTGTTACTGTCTTAATACATTTGCCTAGCCTTTTCTGTCTTTTTTAACATTTTCCCAACATCTACATTCAAAGGTAGATCCATTTAAGCTTAATCTAATGGGAGTGGTGTAAAGGATCTCTTTTGAGTGAGATGGGCCTAACTATTGTACTTAGTACAGTTAAAAAAACCTCAAAATAAACTTGATGACTTAAGGATTATGATATTCTTCACATGTGTTACGTGTAGAAATACAGCTCGTGACCCAATTACAGAATAATCTGATCTGTCCTTTCCTTATAATATGCTGAAATGAAAAAGAGTTAGAATAATCCAATGGGGGGTTGTGAAGACTTTAGGTATTATTAAAAGATGTCTGACAAGGCAGAATGATAATTTCACCCACTGTGCCAAAACATTTTAATCTCCTCTAGTATTGTCTCTTAATGCAATATACCTTAAATCAGTCTTTCAAGAATCTGACCCTTAAGTCGAAAATATTTCTCAATTCAAGCTAGCATTTTAAAATGTTCATGCTGTAGTTCAGTTCCATTTTAAAACCCATTTCTTTTTCTGAATCTGTCATATGTATTACTCAAATAATGTCTGATTATTAAAACATGGGTTTAGTTGGATGATCATTTATGCAATATCCTTCCTCCAAGATCCAAGACTGATTAAATGCGATAATTCTCTAAAAATACATTAGAATAATATTCTATTGCCCAAAACATTTAAATGTACTAGCAATAGTGGGGCTATTTTTTATTTCATAATTTTTATTTGCTTTCAGTGTTCAAAATATGAATAAAATGTTCAGGTTAAAAATATGATAGATTATTATAGATTTTATTAGAAAGGGTCCAATTCCAAGAAAATTTCATTTACATGCAGAACAGTAAATGTTGGCCATAAACTATCAGTGTCAGTGGATACTATTTTCAGAATTGTACAGAACAGTACAGTAACTGAAGTAAAGAATATGTTAAAAATAGCAAAAAAAATATGATGTTCCATGGACTAGATCTGAGATGTAAAACAAGATGCTATTGAAGTCTAACATTGCCAGTGTCCAGAGTGTGATAAAAAAAGCCAGGATAGGGGCCATGATGGTGAGATGAAGCTTCGCTCATTTTTAATGTGCAATTGAAGCTCTGCTTAAAAAGAAACATATTTGATTGTCTATCTTGATCTTTCTCACCATACTCTGCAGATACCCTTGCTATGGACTTCAGCAACATTTAAACCAATTCTCTGTTCTGAAATAAATGCATGGTATAAGCCTATATTGACAAATATCTATGCTTCTGGCAAAGGAAGACATAATCACTAGGCCAGTGGAAAATGTTCCCCATGCGTATCCATGATAAAGGCTTAAAATCATAAATTTTAATGGTATTGTTGTAAATGCTTTTAAAAGTTGAATTGATTTGGTGTGACATTAATTATATTAAACTTGGAATCTATAAGAGTCAAGTTGAAATAATTCTATGGATACCTAAGAAACAGAAGAACACCGCATTTATCAGGGAAAAGTAATATTCAGTAAAATATTATGCATTGTTGTTATCTAACTGAAAATCATTGCTTTTCACAAAGAAAAATATTTCTTCTTCTTCTTGAAAAAAAAGATAAATGAATGTTTCTATTTTTAATAAATATTTTGTTGTGCCATTACAGACATGGACAAAAGATGCCACAAGAAGAGGCATAACAGAATAACAGAGTTGGAAGAGATCTTGGAAATTGTCATAAAAATAATTATATTATAAATAAAATTAGTAAACTAAAGGATTGATTACAATCTGCCTCATTCCCTTCACAATAGTTAAGTATCAAGGTTCCAATGCAACATATACACAAGAATAAGACTGTAGTTTATTTCAACACACCACGCTGATTTTTATTCACCAACAATTCATCTATCAGATCAAATATGTGGATTAAAAAAATTGAAAAGCAAACATACCCATAAAAATCCCATAACCCTAAAATTCTACAGGATATTATTTCATACTTTAAAAAGGGTGTGCTATAAATAAAACCTTAGAATTGGTAGGAGCCATGACCATCACATCTGCTAATGTGAAAACATCATATAACACACACCAGAATGGATACACTTATTTTTCAAACACCTCATTTCGTCCTCTTCTTGTTTTTCAAGTTGAATCGTTATTTTCTGTAAGCATTGATTTCGGTTAGAGAAATGTTGCCATGCTCTGCAATTTTGTCCCACTCTCTAATCAAAAACCAATTTGTTATTTAAATGCATTGGCCCTGTTCTAGCATTCAAGGATCACCATTATACCTCCATCCAAATACGTTTGTTCTGTCAGTTTTGTTGGCATTAATTACCTGCGTGTAAAAAAAGCCAGGAAGTACCAACACCTTATATAGAAATTTGTACGAAGTGCTGCACACAAATAGCATACACACAACCGCTCTAATTGTCATTTAGCAAAGACATGAAGATGCCCCCTTTTTGCACTGGCATTTGTCTTGGGAATGACATTCTCTCCTTTGTGTTTAAGAAGTGTCAAAACAAATGGAAATATAGATAAAATGTTAATGTTATGAATACTTTCCAAACCTGTTCTATTCATCAAGGGAAGGCCTGCTGAAAATTCCTTCCCCTCATGGGGGTCACAAGATGGGTGACTGTGATGGTGGGTGTCCTCTGAAAGAATTCCCGGGCTATGACACATTCTTCCCAGCTGAACCTACAAACCTATCTTGCCAATGAGTAAAAGTTAATTAACGTCAACTTAAGTTTATTTCTACCGTTAACATGTGTGTGGGGGTTTATTCTTGCTTTTCTTTACAGATACCCTTTGGATTTCGTTATTATGTCTTGTTATTGTGGCTGTTTTGTTTATTTTATATGTTAGCCAGAGTCTTTTGGGATTGTAGGAGGAAAGATATACTATAAAACAAAATAAAAAATATTAAGTTAAATGTTGGCTTTCTATAACTCTCCTAATATTGGCCACTGTAATGGACAGCCCTATAGTCTTGTTAAATTGTCTATAATGTAATCAAAATATTATTATTTCTAATATTATGTCCTTTCATACACATGTGTGAGCTCTTTCTGACAGATAAAAGCAACTTCCTATCAAAAATACATTCTGCTGATAAACTTTTCCATTGAAAAATGACATTGAAAAATAGAAATGGGGCCATTGCTTTGTTTTCTGAATACCAATACTTTATTTTTAAACAATTTAAGGGTTTTTTTGAAAAATAGCTTTAAAACTGATTTGTAAGAGAAGCTATTAATCCCATGGGAAACAGCACCAGCACAATTTCTTTCCTCCAGCTACCCATGCAAATTATATTCCTCTCCTTGCAGGTAATACCATATCTAGGTAGGAAATAATGGATATTCTATGATAAGATTTCGGTATCAGATGTGATATTAAATTTCTGAAGATTGATCTGCAAGGGTCAAACTTCTTGAACCCTACTTGATCTTACTAGATATTCATCCCTCAGAGTCTTTTCAAGGTGAAATGCCAATAATCTCAGAATATGCATAATATAATATTGCTGCCTTTCTGTGGAATGAAAAATCTGACATTTTTCCTTTTTTATGCAAGCTGTACTGATTGTAAAACTAGTGAAATACTTCTGGAGTTGCATTAAAGCAGGAAGATTGAATACAGAGTTTTGGAAACTAGAGATAATATGACTTATTCTAGCTCATGGCGATTTCCATATCCATTTCTGAAACATTCAGTAGAGACTAGGGTATTTATTTGGGGAAATTTAAAATAAAGATGAAAGTTATAACTGAGACTAAATAATACACAGAATAAGCCAACAAAGAGTTGTATTCAGGCTAAATTATACTTACATTTAAATTAAATTTAATTATATTCAATGAAATTAATGAGATTTAAAGTCTTCCTAACAAGCATTCAAATTATATTAGCAACTTGGTTAAGACGAGTTCTACATTAAGTCTAGGTATAATTTATAAATATTGACATAAAGTTGATACCTTTATCCAGCTTCACAATTAATATAATTAAATGTTTGCTGGGGATCTGAGATGGTTATCGTGCGGACTACTCACTGCATTGCTCCCAGTAGTGTTTTATCACATGCTCTACAGATCATCTACAAAGATAAATGCTGGAATTCCTGTTTTGGATATTCTCTCTTTTCTAGATGAAAAGGGCCAGTTAAGTATACTTAACTCTCAAAATTATGAAGTTAGCAGTGATAGCTGTATTTGAAAGAATTTCCTATTGGATTATATTAAATTATTCCAATGAATGAATGAATGAATAAATAGGCTCATATGGCAGCCATTGCCAGTAGAACTGCTTTCTCTGTGGATATTTTCCATTTAAGGGACAGACTCAGAAATATCACCACATATCCCAAGATGTGACTAAGAATGGATGAATAGTCCTTGACAAGGAACTGTATACATTGCAACACCCTTCTGAACCTGGGAAGAATCTATTGGAACTCTTTTTATGTGTGAAGGCCAACTCAAGATATTGGTTCCAAATGTAATCATTGTTCAGTAGACAACTGATAATTACTACAGTATAAAAATTGCACAGAGATACCTGTGTATAAGAAACAGGAAATACTCATTTTTAAAAAATACCTACAGATTTAAAACTGTGCACTAGAATTATAGCCATAATTGGAAATGTATGTAGAAACCTGCAGAGGAAAGGAGTCCTCCAAAGGTCCTCATCAATTTGGGAAAGAGAGTCTTTGTTTTTTCCCTAGGCACTCCAAGAAGGTGCACTTTCTACTTCAAGCCCTATTACCAGTCACCTGAAATACACTATCCCATCCACACTGCCAGATTTTGAGACCATTTTCTCCAGGATTGAGTACAGATACTTATAACCATTTTGTAGTGACTTATAACCTTTATGTAGTGACCATTCAAAGTTACAGTAGCACTGAAAAGTAACTTATGACTGTTTTTCCACACAACTTGCAGCAACTTCCCCATGTGATCAAAATTTGGACGTGTGCAACTTCTCATATCTATTTTATTGCCTTGGAACTACCCACTTTTTGAATTGGGGACCCTGGTACAATAGTCAAAACCCCACATTTGTGTAGTTCAACTATAAAATGTAATGTGAAAAGAAATGTTTTCCATTTGCAGCAATGATTCATAACTAACTATGTCTGGAGCCCAGAAAGTTTGAAATGATCATTTTAACCACAAGATGGCATCTGGAAACTAAGCTACAGACTAGAAAGTACTTTTAAAGAAGCCTTTTAAATAAGGCTATATGTTTTTGCCTGACTCACGATAAGCTAAAAATATCTAAGTTCTAGTGGAATTTAATTTCTTTGGACCGATTATTATTACATCTTCTTAAATACCTCATATATTGTTCCAGAGAAAAGTTAATTAAAAGCATTATTATCCATATCACACAAATGATGCTAAGCACCTCCCCCCCATCCACCTTTATTGGGGATGCTCAGGAGAACTATATATTAACAGGAGAGGGGGTGTTGCACATTCTCTTGGCTTGATATAAAGGAATTAACTGTTAAAGTGGGATAAAAGTGAGTAATGAAAGGTATTTGGTGCTCTCTAAGCTTGCTTGTTTTCTTGCAGATGTTTCATT
>JANHFL010005444.1:0-10465 GCA_032468155.1 Oxyrhabdium leporinum
AAGCTGTAAACCGCCCCGAGTCTTCGGAATGGGGCGGTATATAAATGTGAAAATAAATAAATAAATAAAAATAAAAAATATGACTAAATGGTAAGAATCTGCTGTTGATCCAGCAGCCTCTGGCTTGTTGTCTCAGCTTTTTTTTTTTTTTTATGTTTTACTGTTTTTTTCTGATCCTGGACCATTCCACTGATACCAGTGGAAAAGATAATGAGTGAGGGATAGTAGGTCCTCTTAACTCATTGCTTAGCCTTATGTTCTTTTTATACTATACAATTAATTTCTTGCATGCAAAGACTGGGAAAGATACGAAACTGCCGCCAAGGAATGAGAGTCCAATCAGTTCCTTAACTTACAGTGAAGTCAAACTTGAGTTGCTTCCTCATCTACAATGAAACGTAAGTCTTGCTGCCTACATATCTTTTTTTTGTAAGTGGGTTTCTTGGGAGCTGTTGGGAAATAACTTCCTTGAAAACAACAACAGAGACACTTGATAACTAGGAATGTTGTGGGGATACTTGAGAGCTATACAGTACAATATTGCAAAGAGGATGATAAGTAAAGGTCACACAGCCATTAATTTCTAAACTGCTGGCAACAGGATGTGTGCAAAGTCTCTAACATCCACCAGCTCCGTGATGTCATCATGGAGGTGTGGAAGAGGACTCCAGTGGCAACCTGTGAAGCTATGGTGAACTCTATGCCCAAGAGGGTTCAGGCAGCGCTGGAAAATAATGGTGGTCACACAAAATATTGACACTTTGGGCCCCATTTGGACATTATCACTTAGGGTTGTACTCACTTTTGTTGCCAGCAGTTTAGACATTAATGGCTGTGTGTTGTGTTATTTTGAGGGGACAGCACGTTTACACTGTTATACAAGCTGTATACTTTACATTCTAGCCAAGTGTCATTTCTTCAGTGTTGTCACATGAAAAGATATACTTAAATATTTACAAAATATGAGGTATACCCACTTCTGTAACATACTGTAAATTCAAAGTCACTTGGAGGTTGAGACTTAGGCCAAGAGAGCCTCTTGGTTTCTCCACATGCCAGTCCTGATCTGCTCCTGGTCACTGAGTGTCCTTCTGCAAAAAATTGTAACCTGTCTTTTTGAACTGTGTTACAGAAATGAACAAATGTGGGATTCTTTGGTGTCCTCCAATCCCAGCAAAATCAGGATCATTCATCTGCATTGCTAAAATGTCACTTTTGCTGCTACAAAAAAGGTAACTCTCTTTATTTGAATGAATTTTTGAAAGAAAATTAAGGAGCCTTGGGAGAAAAGTGAAAGAATAGGAAATATCTCCCATGCATTGGGAACACATTTGTCCCAATGTTTACAGAAATGCTGACACTTGCCTTTGTCTTTCTCAAAAGCTATTCATTATTCTAATGCAATGCTTTTAGCAATGAAACATCTACTATACATTTTTTTCTCATATTTCCCCAAAGGCGGGAGGAACCACAAAAGTATCAGCCCCTTGTTCTGCTCTCACCCACCAGCTGTCAAAGGCTAACAAGGAGGCACTTGCAAACAAACATCACAGCAGGAGTTGAGAATAAACCTGGAGATATTATGCTTAAAACCACAATCCCTTTTCTCCTCAACTCAATTACAGCTCTTCTCCATTAGTCACCTGCAGGGCAGAACAGCCTTTATATCTGAAATTTTACACTGCTTTTGGCACTGCCCCAAATTCCAATATATTTGCTATTCATATGGTTTCTTTCACTTGCGTGCCTCATTCTTGACACAATCTGAACAGATATGCTTGGTACACTGAATTTTGGAAAAGATGAACTTTGAAACCCCTCTGCTTCTTCTCTCGCTTTCTCCTTATATGAGGAGCCACAATCTCTAACTATAGTCTATGTTAGCGTTCCTACCCTGAAGAGATGCTGGTTGCGGAATTCTGTGGCTCAAAAGCTCGAGGACACTCAGGTAGAAGAAGGCTGGCTCTCTGCAAGTGAGATTTCTGTAATCTATCATGATAAAAATGCAAAGAATGCCACTATTTTTTTTTTTTGCAGAATTGTACAATGTCTGCAAAAAATAAATATCCAGCAACTTTTGCTGCTAATGGTCAGGGAGCCATTATCAAATTTCTCCCCTCTAATACTATAACATATCTGACTAAAAAGAATCATGCCAGAAAGTAAACAGTCAATTTCTCAGCTGGACTTACAATGGGAGATTAGAAAGGAAATTCAAGCCTTCTCTACATTCATCACTTTCGGCCTCATGTGGATTTTCTTGTGTGCAATAAGTGTGGAATGTTTCCGGAAGCACTGTCCACAGTCACGGCACTTAAATGGTTTCTCCCCTGTGTGTATACGCACATGATTTATAAGGTTTGACCTAGTACTGAAATCTTTCCCACAGTCTGGACATTCATATGGTTTTTCTCCTGTGTGAGTCCTCTGGTGTATCACCAGCTCAGAATTCCGAAGGAAACATTTCCAACAATCTGGACACTCATACAGTTTCTTCCCTGTGTGAATCTTTTGGTGTATCACCAGGTGGGAGTTTAGACAGAAACCTTCTCCACAATCTGGGCATTCATATACTTTGTCTGCTATGTGACTCCTCTGGTGTCTCACCAGGCTGGAATTCTGACTAAAACATTTTCCACAGTCTAGACACTCATAAGGTTTCTCTCCAGAGTGAGTTCTCTGATGTATCACTAGGGAGGAATTCTGACTGAAACCTTTCCCGCACTCCAGACACTTATATGGTTTCTCTCCTGTGTGAATCTTCTGGTGTATTAGCAAGTAAGAATTCCGAGTGAAACTTTTCCCACAAATCAGGCACTCATATGGTTTCTCTCCTGTGTGTGTTGCATGGTGTCTCACCAGGTCAGAATTCCGAATGAAACTTTTTTCACAATCTGGACACTCGTATGGTTTCTCTCCTGTGTGAGTCCGCTGGTGTACCACCAAGTGTGAATTCCAGTTGAAACTTTTTCCACAATCTGGACACACATATGGTTTCACTCCTGTGTGAGTCCGCTGATGTATCACCAAGTGCGAATTCCAATTGAAATTTTTCCCACAAACTGGGCACTCGTATGGTTTCACTCCTGTGTGAGTCCTGTGATGTATCACTAGGTCAAAATTCTGGCTGAAACATTTTCCACAATCCAAACACTCATATGGTTTCTCTCCTGTGTGTGTCCTCTGGTGTATCACCAGGTCGCAATTCCGAATGAAACATTTCGAACAATCTGGACACTCGTATGGTTTCTCACCTGTGTGAATCTTCTGGTGTATCACCAGGTGGGAATTCTGACGGAAACCTTTCCCACATTCTGGACATTCATATGGTTTGTCTCCTGTGTGTGTCCACTGGTGTATCATCAGGCTGGAATTCTGACTGAAAGTTTTCCCACAAACTGGACACTCATACATGGTGTATTATCGACTGTGATTTACTATCCATGCTTTCCCACAATATGTACATCTATGGTGTTTTTCCACCATTGCATTCTTGGATTCTCAAGGAAGTTAAAAATTGTTGGATGGAGTTTTGACTCAAGCTACTGTTTCCTGCCACACAGGTGAGGCCTGCAGTGCTCTATGCCCTACATGGCTATTCAAGTGATTTTTTCCTTCCCAATGATGTCCCATGTTTTTTGAATTTGGAAACTAGTGAAGAAAAGTCTCTGGTTTTCTGGAGAAAATAGAAATTATTTTGATTGCTGGCTTCATTTGCTTTCCTTTTCAATGCTGCTTGTTATTCTCAGTTGTCCAGAGTGCTGTGATTGGCATTCTCTTTATCTACAAGATTCACATAAGTTTAATTATGGTTTATAAAATGGCTAGTCAACATAATAAAAACAAAAAAAAGCATAAATTACAATTAAGAAGCAAACATTACAAAATGTTAATAAAACCTCTTACATTACTTAAGGTTCATTTTCTGTTTGTATAAGTCTAGTGAGACCCAAGTTCAAATATCCACTGAGTCATGAGATTTATTTGTTGAGTAAGATCAGTCACACATTTCTAGACGTGCAATGGTTTCTTTCAAAATATATTTGGTCTAATTTCAGAAAGCCTTTAAGCCCTCTGATGATATCAATGTACGTTGCCCTCACTTATTGACCACAACTACCGATAGGCAACTTCTAAACAGTGCAGTCATTAAGCATGATGTCACATGACAGTGCCAATTTACAACATCAGTTCTAGCAGCGATCATTAAGCAAATCACCGTGGATTGTTATGTGCAACGTAACATGACTTGCAACTTTCTGTCAGTTTCCCAGTTGGCTTTGTTTGTAGGAAATCAACTGTGAAGGTCCCAGTTGTGGCGATTCCATGACTGTGGGACACCACAACTGTCGTAACCGCAAGCCGGTGCCAGCACCCAAATAACTGCAATGGCTGCAACTTTTGAGGACAAGTAGTAAATCTCCTTGTTCAGCGCCGCTGTTGTCTCTGAAGGGTCAGTGGAAAAAAAATAGTAACCTAGGACTACGTATACAACTGAAAATTCCAAATGGTGTTCAAAAGCTATTTTTTTTAAAGTGCTGGGTTAAGCACATCTGAACCTGGTGAATACATAGATGGGGCACCCCTGGGAAATCCAGTGTTTGTTAGCTGAACATGGAAGTAAGAAAGAAAAAAATCCCAGAAGAGAACAACAGTAGATCAGCCTGATATTGTTGCCAAGAAAACAACCCCCCCTAAAACCACAAGGAGTCAAGCCTAACTTGAAGGAGACTTTGTAAATCTTCCAACCACCAGAAAATTGCAGGCGCCGCTTTTAAAGCGCGCAGCACCAGTGGAGTAGAATTTATTTGGTTTATAAAATAGGCAGCAGCCGACGCTTTTCAGCCTAGTTGCTTCTCTGCTTCTACACCGTGGAGGAAACCAAACAGCCCGACTTGCGCCTGATTTCTGCTCCGATTCTTCGACTCACCTTCCAGCAGCCGCTTCGACCCTGGGAAGAGCACGAGAACTCTCTATACAGCCACCATGCTCACAATGCTGAGCCGGAAGAAGTCCTTCTATCCTCTTTCTCGTCTTCTCCGACGTCCTCTCTACCAAATTAATACTCTACCGTTTCCACTCCTTTCAGTTACCGATGCTGCCTCTGCGCTGAAGAGTTCCCTCATCGCGAACATTGCTGACCTATAGATCGCCCTCTAGCGACAGATAGTATTTTCTCTCTTTTGTATTTATATTAGATTAAAAAATTCTATTTTTTTTTTAAAGGAACGCATCAATCAGTGGGGTGATTTTATACAGGTTTGCGTGCACATCTGTATTACCAACCTTTTTACAATGTTTTGAAGTGCTTTTTGGAAACATTTCTCTTACCATATTTAGAGTCACCGGCTCTTTCTAAGCTGCTTTTCTCTTGGCTTTGCTGCCTATGTATCTCTCAGTTTGACTTAAGAAATATTTTTCAAGGGAATTTATAGATGCACATGACATTTAGCATTTAACAGACTTAAAATCTCCTCCAGGAGAAAATCTGGCTTGTTGGGACCATCAGCTTTAAGACATACAACCCTGACCACACTATAAAAAAAGATGTTGAGACTCTAGAAAGAGTGCAGAGAAGAACAACCAAGATGATTAGGGACTGGATGCTAAAACATACAAAGAACGGTTGCAGGAACTGGGTGTGGCTAGTCTAGGGAAGAGAAGGACCAGGGGAGACATGAGAGCAGTCTTCCAATATTTGAGGGGCTGCCACAGAGAGGAGGGAGGTCAACCTATTTTCCAAAGCACTTGAAGGCCAGACAAGGAATAATGGATGGAAACTGAATAAGGAGCGATTCAACCTGGAAATAAGGAGAAATTTTCTGACAGTGAGAGCAATCAACCAATGGAACAAATTGCTGTCAGAAGTTATGGGAGCTTCATCACTGGAAGCTTTCAAGAAGAGACTGGACTGCCATCTGTAACAAATGATGTAGGATTTGCTTGGGTGAGTTGGACTAGATGACCTACAAGGTCCCTTACAATCTCTATCGATGGATAGATATATAATCATTTAGCCATTGTCTATCCACTGCAGGATGAAAGCCACTTCTGCATGTTTCTCTCTCCCTCCCTCTCCCCCCCCATATATAATTCTTTAAGTTTAAGGTCATTATTTTGCAATGGTAGAATTACAAACTTTTGAACATCTTGACGGAGGGGTGCTTCTCCAAAAGTTTGTGTTTGTGACACAATGAACTATAAGCAGGAGCTTTAATGTAGATTACATTAATAACAGAAGAAAGATGCTAAAAAATAAGATAATGGCTGTTTCAAATCTTCTTATACTCTCCTAAATATGTTGCTGTCAATCAAACCAAAAATAAGCATTGTTCCCAACCTCTTAATTTTTGCCTCTTCTTCCCATATGAAATCTCTGAAAATTAGTGCAATTAGAGATAAAGTGTTCCCATGTGAAGTTTTTTCCCCCCTTATTCCTGATCTCAGTTGGTGAAGGGGGTTGTATGAAATTCCCTGAGTTAGATTGGCAATGTGATATAGCACCATTGTGTAGTCCTATCACACCTGTGCCTAGTTTCATTTCATCTTTAGGGATATGAAATTCCACCAGTAGAAAAAGGGAATCAGCTTGTTTTTTTGGGTGTGCCACGCAACATGTTGAAAGATTAAAGGGGGAGAATAAAGCTAGGAAATGGATCCTCCTACTCAGAACAAGGGACCCTGTGAGTCTACAGTGGCCAAAAAAAAAATCAGAAGGCATGGAATTGCTCTTTGCAGAATAAGAAATTTTGTGACAAGGCTTGCAAGGAGCTGCTCCTACGGTATTAATACAATGGGTTAGGAAAGGCACTGCCAGATTCCTCCTGACATATAGTGTAGGAAGAAATGGCAGCATCTCCAGCCAAGAATTGCATGGCTGAAGGATGACGGGCCTTGTAGTTGAGCAACATCAGCAGATCTGCCTAGCCCCTCTTCAACATCAATGCATTCCTAATTTGCACCTATTGCAGCTGTGAGCTGTGAATTAGCGCACGCAAGTTTCTTTTACTTTGCAGTGACTCGCTCTCTCTTGCTTTCCATCCTTTGGCTTTTCTTGGGGAGGATGCTACGGGTGAGTCTCCCTGGCGGGGTCCCGGTTGGAGGACTTTGGCGTTTCCCGGCGGCGCCCCAGTCGCCCCCTTCCCCGCGACGGCTTCAAGGAAGGGGTTAAACGCAGAGAGCTTTCCTCTTGTGCCTAGAGAGGAGGGATGGAAAGGGGGGGAAAGGGGGGGTGGGAGCCCAGTTTCCTGCCCCTCGTTTTCCAGACATCAGTTACGCCGGGGCTGCGGAGAACCTTTCGTGGGGAGGGGCGCTCCAGAGGCGCCAGGTGGGCAAAGGACGCTGCAAAAGGAGGATTGGGCCAGGAGGGGAGGGGAGGAGAGGAGCATCCCCAGGTGCAGGAAGGGAGGGGGAGAAGTGTGGAGGTGGTCTTTTTACAGCGGCTCCCCTTCCCTTCTGAATTCTCCCGTCTTTACTTGCAGCCACTGCGCCTCCGCTAGACTCAGATCCCCTTGAAATCCTTCCTTCAAGTCTCCTTCCTTCCCTTCAACCCAACATCTTGCTGCAGCACAGCTCCCGCAGCGTGGCTTCCTGGTGTTGCCGTTCCCACGTTCCCGGGCTGCTGACGGGGGGAGGATCGGGTCCCCAAAGTAAGTCTGGAGGGATAGAAGAGGTGGAAGACTTGGGGGGATCTGAGTTCAGAGGTAAGGCGGCAGAACGGGGCTCCCTCCGAGGTTATGAACCCTGCCAGGAGGAGGCCAGTGGCATCTGAAAGGTTGGTGAGAACTGAGAGGCATCCAGGTGGGCCTCCTTGGAAATGGAGCACCTGAATCTGCCTCTCTTAATATGCCAAGGTTCTGGTGACCGCTGCCTGCCTCTTTATCTCTGCCCCACTAACTTTGTGGAAGTTTTCAATTTTACTTTTACCAGGTAGTTCTCTACCTTATGACAACAATTGAGCCCAAAATTTATGTTGCTAAGTGAGACATTTTGTTAAGTGAGTAATTATGATAATTTCTATTCCTGCCAGGAAGAAAGATGGAGGTATGGGACTCAGCAGGCTGCCAGGCGGGAAAGAGAATGCCAGCAAGGGGAAGTATTCAAACTGTGGCAACACAGGAATATCTGAAGGGTTTCACTACATCTCAGATTAAGCAAGAACCAGAAGAGGGGCTGGACCAGTTGTGTGAGATTCAGAAAAGAGAAGCTGTGAGGGCTCCATATTTGGATGAAAGAAACTCTCCATCTTCTCAGTCCTCACCACAAAATAACACTAGGCCGCCTTTTAGCAGAAAGGCCGATCTCCATCAACAGTCCCTCAGAGGAAAAACTGCATCCGAAACCTTGCCAGGCCCGGGCTGCGTGGAAGTTTGCAAATTTTATGAAGGCCTGGATTCTCCAGTGGGAGTGAAGGAAGAGTTGGTGGAAGAGGGCGAGCTCAGCGTGGCGCTACAATGCCAACGATTCCGGCAGTTTCGCTACGAGGAAGCTGAAGGGCCTCAGAAAGTGTTTGGTCAACTCTGGGACCTCTGCTGTCAGTGGCTGAAGCCGGAGCGTCACTCAAAGGAGCAAATCCTGGAGCTGGTGATCTTGGAGCAGTTCCTGATGATCCTGCCGCTGGAAATGCAGAACTGGGTTCGGGAACAGTGTCCGGAGACGGGGAGCCAGGCGGTGACTTTGGCCGAGGACTTTCTTTGGAGGCTACCACCAGGAGATGAGCAGAGGGTGAGCATGGATCCTTGTCATGTTGGGCACCCTTATAGAGCTCATCTCACAGCCACAATTGAACCCCAAATTTCTGTTGCTAAGCGAAAATCTAAGTGAGTTTTGCTCCATTTTGCAACTTTTCTTGTTGTTAATCATTGCGGCTGTTAAGTTAGTAATATGTTTGTTAGGTGAATCTAGCTTCCCCGTTGACTTTGCTTGTCAGAAGGGGGCAAAAGGTGATCACATGGTCCCAGGACATCTCGGATTCAGGGATGGTCTTCTCCAGCATTGCCAGTCTAAGACATTAAAATTAGGACATTTTAAACTTGTTCTGGACAACTAAGCTGTGGTTTCCCTTGTTACTTTACTAATCTCTAAAGCAGCCTAGTTGTGCCACATCATTGCTTCCTGAACCCCAGTGAATTTGTAGCCATTGAAAATTATTTTGCCAGAGTTTGAGAAAGGCTGAAATGAATCTCCAATCGATCCTGGTTTATATACCAGCTGTTGGCTGATATTGAGAAGATGTGTCCTAATTGTCTCCTTAGAAATCTTTATGCTTCTCACACACACAGGAAGATCTGGGGGACTTGCCTGATGAGCCTTCCAATTCCGAACTGGATCCGTTGGATATCGTCAAAGTTGAGGTCTCCATGGATGGAGACAGTGAGTAGACCAAAATGCTTTGAAAAACCTGGGGATGAAATCTGGTAAGCGTAGGTAGAACATGGTTGATCAGTCTGAAACTACATCCTGATCATGGCCTTTGGGGTACTTGAAGGTGCTTGTCACCACAAATCTTAGTGACAGAATTGCCGGTCCCAATTGTGGTCACTAAGTGAGGACTACCCGTATTCATTCATCACCACCCTGCAGGCTGCTTCTGCCAGCAGTTGATGGGGAGGAGACCAATGTGCAGTAGGGAGTCTCTCTGGGTGGCTTTCCTATTAGAGAGCTGGGGTGCTGCAGGAGGGAAGGTACTGTTGCTAGACTAGGAGTGGGGACACCCATGTTCCAGTTCCTCCTCAGCCATGAAAGGTCCCTCAAGCTCAGCCCCAGTGTTGGGATTCAGCCGGTCCACACTGGGTCCCGCAAACTAATTGCTAACTTGTTTGGCAGTTTGGTGGACCGGCTGATCCCACCACTGCTCAGCCCCACTTGATAGACCAGACCAAGAAATCAACTCCACAGGAGGACTCTTAACACCTTTTTTTTTATCAAGACTGAAGGGAATAAGAAAATCTTGTAAGTCTGATTGTGTTGTACCTTCCCTCACCCAAACTTCTTATTATGCTCCTGTGAATTAGGGAGGTAGCAAATGGTGATCACATGATCCCGAGAAGCTGCAACAATTATAAACACAAGCCAGTTGCAAAGAACCCCAATTTTGATCACGTGACCATTGGGATGCGACGTCAGTTATAAGTCCAAGGACCAACTCTAAGTCACTTTTTTCAGTGCTGCTTTAACTTTGAATGCTCACTAAATGAATTGTTGTAAGTCCAGTACTACCTGTAGTTTCTGTGTTGCTGTCAAGATACCTGTATTGACTAATCCATGAAATTAGCAGGCATTGATTGCCACTTTGAAGAGACTTGAGTTGGATTTTTGTGCAGTATAATTGATGTCCTCCTAACTTGCTTGTTCTTCTAGGAAGCTCCGACCATCAACAGTACTGCCTTGGAGAAGTGAAAGACTTGCCCAAGGGAATGTACAGTAGCAGGAGGATGAAGGCCACTTTTGACTCTGATCCAAGGAG
>JANHFL010005446.1:13906-28646 GCA_032468155.1 Oxyrhabdium leporinum
CTCTTTTTCTCCCCCCAGGAGTCCCCTTGTGGCCCATTTTGGATCCCAGGTAAGTACAGGGCCTGCATGGAGTCTCAGGGAGGCCAAAAAATGGGCTGCCCAGAGGCTCTGGAAGGCCGGAAACAGGCCTGTTTCCAGGCTCCAGAGGGCCTCCGGAGCCCGGGGAGGCTGTTTCAGGAGGAAAGCCTCCAGAGCCCAGGGAAGGTGAAAAACGGGCCTCCCAGAAGTTTGGGAAGGCCGGAAACCAGCCCATTTCCAGCTTCCAGAGGGCTTCTGTAGCCTGGGAAAGGTTTTCGGCCTCCTGGAGGCTCGACGAAAGTCTCCAGAGCCTGTGGAGGGTGAAAATGGCCCTCCCCGCCATGGTGCAGGAGGCCGACTAGGCCACGACCACCATGGTCATGACCACCCAGCAACTGGGCAGAGAACCGGTTGCTAAAATTTTTGAAGCCCACACCTGTATGGAAGACAGTTATATAACTAAGTAACTTGAACATTGTATTAATAATAATATTTTAATATTTGGCTCACTTGATTTAATAGTTCACATTTATTTAGGCAAGGCAGGGAGTCAGATTGATTACATTTGAAAAGGCAATCCTACTTTGACACTACTTTGACAAAACAGAACCTGGCCATGATACATAACTTTTATTTGTGAAATATGAATATCTATTCTTCCATTTTTATGGGAATTATCTTAAATACAGATTTATCTTCTTTTGAAGTAAATCTGGACTCATTATTTTGGAATTTCCTTCTGATTTATCCAATTGATATTCCATGCAAAAACTGGAAGTTCTGAGTAGGCCAAATTGTCATTTGGTTGACCTATTCCTCACTATGCACAACATTTTCTCCCTCTATGCCTGTAGCACATCTTAGATGTGCCATCTCTGGTCTTAGATGGGGTCACACCGCCCTGGATAGTGTGTAATATGGGGGTTCTTCTGGACTCATGATTCCTGCTTCAGCAGTTAGCAATTGTGGCCAGGAGCGTCTTCGCACGGCTGTGAGTTCTGCATCAGTTATGATCTTTCCTGGCCAAAAATTCCTGCTGACAACCACTCACGCCCTAGTCACCTTCCATCTTGACTATTGATATTGCAAAGCACTCTAAATGGGGCTGCCCTTGAAAAGTATTGGAAGGCTCCAATTAGTTCAAAATGCAGTGGTCCACATGGTTTTGTGCATACCTAGATGTGCACATGCAAAATGAGACAACTTGCCACAGCTAACTCACTGCAGCCAACTCACAGCGGCCAAATTGCCACAACCAACTTGCTGTGGCCAACTTACTATAGCCAGAACAACTTGCTGCAGGATAATTCAATAATTCAATTTAATTATTTAAAGTAATTTTAAAAATTATATTTATGTTTTCTCGCAGTGAGTTGTCCCATGGTGAGTTGGCCATGGCGAGTTGTCCCGCAGTGAGTTGGCTATGGCAAGTTGGCCATGATGAGTTGGCCACAGCAAGCTGGCCATGGTGAGTTGTCCTAGACCAGTGCACATGTGCCATCTGTTCTTCAGCAGCTGCATTGGTTGCCAATTTTCTTCCAGGTCCAAATTAAGGTGCTGGTTGTCACTTTCAAAACCCTATATGGCTTGGAGCTAATTTATTTGAAGGACAATCTTTTTCTGGTCATATTTACTTGACCCTCCATAGTGTGAAGGCAGGGGATGCATATCCCATTCTCTTTAGAAGTCTTTATTTCTTTTAATAAACATTTTGTTATTCTTTATTTCTAGCTATACATGCCTCCATTGTTCTAAGCTCCCATCTGTGATTTCATGCATATCTTAATCCAAACAAGCTTTGTGAAAAAAGTTCCCATGTTCTATTTTCCCTTGTGACTTAACTGAAGTTTGACAAGCCAGGAAGACTAAAAACCTTTGAAGAGATGACCTTCCTCTCAGTTCCCTTTTAAGTACAGCAGGATAAAAATTGTAAATCCCATCCATAAACATAGTGCTGAAATTAATATATAGTACAGTTGAAACAATAGATGAGTTCTTAATCATCAGAACTCAATGAGACTAGCTGACAAAAAAAGGTAGAAGTAAGGTTTGGTACGCCATTTATTATTTTTAAATTTACACTTTACCGTATAACTGTAAATTAAATGCGCAAATGTAGCACAAATATAATATTCCCCTTTTAGGGTGATGCATATTCCATTTTTAAAATCAGCGAGTAAACTGCCATCCTGAACTAAACCAGCATTCTCTATATAAAAAGCAGAATATTTACATACCGGATATTAAAACCTTCAGTTTGATCTTTGTTTATATGCAATAGGTAGAAAATGATAGGGTCCTCTTTGGTCTAACAACAGAGGCAATGTTAGACTAACAATGAGTACAATGTCTGAACCTGAAAAGGCATCCTACAAAAGAATATCTGTAGAGGAGGAGAAACGGGTGGTCCATTGACAACTAGGATTGAATGTGCTGCTGTCAGCTTATGCTGTAATCACAGAATGTAAACACATTGTTGCATCTAACAAAGGACTTTTGGCACCTTTATACACCAGCAACGCACATTGGCAGTTTAGAGCTTGTTGTCGACTTGGCTTAATGTCTGCCAGTTCACTGAGAGTGAATTGAAGTTATATGAGCCAGATGCACGGGGAATAAAAAGACTTTTGTGTATACAATTGAACCTGTCGTCGTCTATTTTCAAGGGACAGTCAACAGAGGGGAAGGCAATATGGTAAACAGAGGGGGAAAGCAGCATGATTCTTGGCAATTGACAATAGCAGCCATGATAGCAATAGAAGGTTTGAAAAGAAGAATGGATTTTCATATGCTGGGTGTGTGTCAATGTGTTCCCAATCGGAATGGACTTTAATTCTTATCCCACTCATCATCTTCTGAGCTTTTCTCACCTACAGTTCTGAAAGGACTCTAATAAATGGAAGAGGGAAAAATCACATGGGGCTACTGATTTAAGACTCTCCCGCTTTTAAATTCCTCTCAATCTGTTATTCTTCTTTTCATGATCTTGATTACCTGCTGGCATTTGCTAAAAAAACATGGAAAATAGATTTTCTTATATGGATCAGCACAAATTATTTTTTTTTTAAAAACTCACCTGAGAAGAAAACAGCAGTAGACTCATTTCATAATAGTGTTTAGATCAAAAAATTCCTAGTAAAAATTATGCATAATGGAAATGTACCTGTTTAAGAATGAAAACAGAATGACTTTTCAGACTGGAACATTAGTATGCTAATATGGACTGTAGAATGAACTAGGTTTACAGATTCTTGTAGCCCAGCTTTTTGCTTCTAGAACTAGATAGATTTTTTTTTGTATGTTCGTTTTCTTAAGTCGACACAATATATTAATTTATTTGGAGACAAAGAGTTTGCAGAAGTTATTTTTATTCAGTTATTGAACTGATGTTATATACTGTAGTATTGACAAGAAGTCTTATGCTTCCCAAGTAAGTGCTGGATGACTTAAAACTGTCACTTACATTCAATATAATCTTTTTTTAAAAAATTTATATGCCCCCTTTATTATTTTTACAAATAACTCAAGGTGGCAAACATATCCAACACATCTTTCTGCTATTTTCCCCACAACAACAATTGAAGTGAGTTTGGCTGAGAGAAATTGACTGGTCCAAAGCCACCCAGCTGGCTTTCACAGCTAAGGCCACAAATTTTGTATATAAGAATTATATGAGGGAGTCTGTTATATGCTGCTCAAATTCCCAGAGGGAAAAAAGAGATATAATAAATAAATAAAATAAAATACTGGGTTTGTTTTGCATTCTACAACCAACTGTTTATTATTAACTTTGGCTTTGCTTTACCTATAACTGGTATGTAATGGTGGTAAGGATGTTGAGTAACTTTAATCCTTTACAGATTTCATCCAGACTGAGTGTTCTGTGCAATAGAATTTAGTTACTCCAATTGGAGTTCTCTTGCCAATGAAAATAACAGATGTTTCCAATTGAAGTTGAATCTGAATTACAGTTATAGTGGATATATCTGTAGATAAAAGATCAATGGATGAATATTGAAGCATAGTGAAAACTTTGCTGTGTTGCCACTTATATAAGATAAAACTTTTTGACAGTTAATTACCACAATTTTGCTGCAATTATATGTAAATTTATTGGGAGTAAATTCCATTGAATTCAATGGATTGTATGCCTAACTAGATTAGTGCTAATCCAATATGTCAGACTGTACATTTGAAAAAATTAAATAAACATTGTCATAATTATCACGGATTCATCTAAGGGGCAGTCAGCTTAAAGATATTTATTTATTTTGCTTATTTACTTTGTTTTCTTTTTCAGGTAAGTACCATTCTGAACAAGATATTTGGGGGTAAGTGTATTGAACTGAGTAGGTATTTCTGGTGGGCAGCCATTCTGCAAACTGAATATTCTAATTGCTTCTGCATGTGAAAATTACTGGTCATGATTAGTCTAAAAGTAACTTTAGAATGAGACATGTTGAACAACACAGTTGGGTAAATATAACCAAGTAAATGTATGAAGATATAGGTTGGATTGCATTTGATGCAATCATGCAAAATAAATGTTTTTCGTTTTAACACTGTCTTCTGCCTTGAGAATGCCTGAAAGATAGAAATTAGTTTTTCTTTTTTCCTTCAGTCCCTTTATGTTCTCTTATTGAAAGAGCTTGAAATTTCTTTGTATAATTAGGACTTTTTAGAGAACCATCTGCATGATTGCTATTTATCTGAGTGACGTAACATTATGCTGTATGAATAGCCAGATTTCAGAAAGGACTGAAATTTGCAACTGTGGATAAGCTGATCTCTAATTATACATACCCGATTAAGCTATAGTTAGTAACTTCATTCTCTTTGAAGAATCCTTGGTTTGAAATTCATAGGGTCTCTTCTAAAGCAGGCTCTTCCCACAAAAGATTTTTTGCTTTATTAGCTCTGATAATAGTTGCATCTTACCCATATTGATAATATTTCAGAATTTTGCTGTATTTTACTGGAAATGGAGATACCTGCAAGATGTCACCTTGTTTATCACTTATAATATTGTATTACCTATTCTTAAAAATGATTTCTATGTTGGTTGTGTAGTATATGGCCTTTTGTAATTGACAGATGGAAATATTGTCAATGTACATATTTTCTAAGTATTATTTTTATTATTAAATCTATTTTAAGATCACATGTTATCTTAATAAATAGACTTTATATACCAATATGAAAATAAACTCCTAGTTTAGACCCTTTTCCATAATAATCTTACATTGGATAATCTAGCTTGTTCAGTTCACATTCTTTATTTTATTTTACTTTATTCAGGATCTTGGACCCCCATTCTAGTGGCTGGGTTCACACTTAATGCATAATGTATTGTTTAGTTATGGCTTAGCACAGTAAATGTACACAGCTACTATAGTTTGTAACAGATAGTTAATGACCTAGAACAGGCTATTATGGTTTATTCAACTAATAATTAAAACTAGCTGTGCTTCCCATTTTAGCTGTTGCGAAACATAAACTAATAATCTTCCACTTTGTCTCTTGCTTTTTGAAAACAGTTTCTTCTGAGGAAAAACCAATGGGCAAAACATTCCTTTAGACTTATAAAATAAGGTGACTCAACGAAGTCTGCTTATTATATTCTTGTATCTGTATTCTTGTATATTCATCTTTTCTTTGCATTACAGCAAGGAAAGGAGAGCGTAGTCATTTTACTTTAGCTAAGGTAACATGATTTGGTTATGATTGAGAATTCCAGGACCATTCATAATTTCCCCTTTTTATTCCAATAATTTCAGGATAGATAAGGAAGCTTAAGATGCAGTCCTATTCTCCCTATTAAATTCTCCCTGAAATACATAAGTGTGATTTCCTCTCTGGACACTAGATGTCAACTTCTCCACAATATAACTTCTGACCCATTGGAAAGAATGTGTCTTTAGGCAAGAACTACAGCAATTAGATTGTTAGATCATGTGAGAGGTTTGGAAAGATAAACTCTGCCTTAGCACCCATCGAGCTACAGACTCTATCCTTCCAGGAATGCCTTGACAAATCATCACTCAGTTTAACCCACCTCACAAATTTGATGGAACATTGCAATACTACTTGGAGTTATTTAGAAGTGATGAATTGTACTTGGATTGATGAAGATTCTCAGTTATCCAAATAGAGCTGTCTGGAAGTTAAATCGTGGAAACTGGACTTCTTTTTCCTTTTGGTTTGAAATGTTTCATTGTTTATCTTCTGAATTGAAGAAGCTACTTGGATAAACAGCAAAACATTTCATGCCAAAGAGAAAAATAAGTCCAATTGCCTTCAACTTCCAAACAGGATAAATGGATATAGTGTAAATGTGACACCCCCCCCAAAAAAAGTTAAAATAATTTGGTCAGTTAGAAAGGTCCAATTCTCTGTCTCCTTCCGCTACAATTAATTTAGCTCTGTCATTGTTGTCAACCATTCAGTCATGTCTGACACTCAGCTACTCTATAAATCAATACTCTCCCTGCTTCTATGTCTTGTATCTCCTTCTTCAGATATGCCATGGTCATCCTGGTGTCATCCTTTGTAGTGTCCAGCCAATGGGTACTGGCATGGCCCCTTCTCCTTTTTTCGCTGATCACTCCAAGCATGATTGACTTTTTGAGTGAGTCAACTCTCATGACATGGCCAAAATATGATGGCCTTTGTTTGGTGATCCTGTCTTCGAGTGATATGTTTGGTGAGGCTCTGTCTAGGACTTCTTTGTTAGATTTTTGCAGTCCATGGGTTGTGTAATGGTCATCTCCAGCACCACAATTTGAAGGCATCCACCCTTTTGCTATCTGCTTTTTTCAGAGTCCAGGTTTCACAGCCATAAGTAGAAATTGGAAAAATTATTGCATTGATTAATTTGCATTTGGTTGGGAGACTAATATCTTAACTATTCCATAAGTTATTCATGTCGGACATTGCAGTTCTTCCAAGTACTATACGCCTTCTGGTTTCAGGGCTGCACAGGACCTTACTTTTCTCACCACTGAACTGCATCTTGTTAACTAGGGCCCAATGCTCAAATCTGTCAAAGTCTTTCTGGATTTTGAGCCTGTCTTCCGAAGAGTTAGCAATTCCCTCCAACTTGGTGTCATCTGAAAATTTGATCAGTTTTCCTTCACTGCATGTTTTTCCTCCATGTAGACGTAGATCCATTGAAGACTACATGCTGAGTGCGATTGGTCAGTCAACCTCAAATACATCTGGTGGTTGCACTGTTCATCCCTCACCGTTCTAGCTACAAAACCCAAGTACACATAGGCTGTTCTTCTCTGAGGAAAATGGCACTCTTTCTGTAAGATAGAAACCAGAGGAGGAGAAAGCCAGAATGTAAGAGCTTTGAGTTGTCTATAAATAGTTTTCACATTATTCTCCTCTCATTTTAACCTGATGGTCCCTTCTCTGCAACAGTGCCATTTAATGGCCCCAGGTGGTGTTCCTTATGCATTACAGCATCTGTCTTGTGGAACAGCACAGACGCACAGAGACATATACACACATGCCCTCCAGATCCTGGCAACCAGGGCCCCCCTTAGCCTTCTGAAAAATCTTGAAGACATGGATTTTCCCTCTGAGGCACTGGGGCCCCAGGCTATTAGTAGATCCAACATATATAGTTTAATTGGGTTTTACCCTCAGCTTTCTTATAATGCTATCTTATCATTGCTGGTTGACTGAGATAGCTGGTCACTTAAATTCTATAAACAAACAAATACCCATTTCCCAATAAATATTATTTATAAAGATAATTGTTCCTTTGCTATTCTTCTCCAGTCCTGGAGATGTATGACAAGTATATGAAATTTTGAGAGAAGAAAGAAGCATGTGACTTATTAATCCATTTATTAAGAGTTTATTTAAGCAAAGGTATCCCAACATCTCTCTTTATTCCCTTGTTCCCAAAGTCCAGGACTTTGCCTTTTATAAATCCTTTTGAAAACAACAACCATGAACTGTTTGTAGATGACATCCATAATTTGATAATTAGATTAATTTAATTTTAATAACTCCCCAATAGCAAATCAGTTAATGTGTTTATAATGAAAGCATGGCTTTGTAGTCTCAGTCATATGTGAATTCCAGATATCCTTTGTTTTATACAATGGAGGTTATATCAGATTGCAAATCAGCTCTATTTATTTAAAGCATTTTATTCTTACTGTTTAATCAGAGAGGTTTCCAAAGTGGATGAGTAAAAAAAAACCTACCCCCAACTTTATAATTTAAAAAGGGTGGCATAAAAGGGAAAAGAATGGGAAGGGAAAATAAAATAAAAATTATTAGATTATGAAATTATAATTATAAAATGTATAATACAATAAAGGATTATTTGTTTGCAGTAGTGGCAAATGTCTGTAGCTTGGGTGTAGGATGAGAGTGGAGGTTCATTCTCCAGACTTGTGGGTTGGTTTCCAAATGTTTCGTTATCAGGCTAGGTAACATCTTCAGTGGAATTTAGGGTGTTTATAAGGCTTATAAGGGCTTCATGTGGTCTGTAGGTCTTGTGATGGGAGGGTCACATCAGGTGAGGGTCTTGTGATGAGTCGTGTGAGTGGTCAGGTGTGGGTCACATCAGATGAGGATCGTGTGATGGGTCTTGTGATTCGGAAGTCATATTGTTTATATTTTTATCATGATAAGGCCCTGGCCTAGAATCTAGGAGAGTGAGTTCTAGTCCTAGGCGTGAAAGCCAGCCCAATTACAGTGTTGTGAGGAAAATAGGAGGAGGAAGGAAGGAGTAGTAGGGAGGTTCACCACCTTGAGTTATTTACAAAAAAATAATAAAGTCAGATTTTTAAAAAATCTACATTTAAATGATTTAGACAGCCTAACTGAGATCTGAAATGGATATTATAAAGCTGCCTTCCAAAACTTTAGCTGGTGTCTGAATTAGCTCATTCTGAGTTTGCACAATACATTGAACCATATGAGCCAGGTTTACATATAACATGCTAAGCCATGTTCAATCAAGGCTATGTTGTTCCAAATAAATACTTTTGAAAGGTAACAATGCCAAGAGTATAACAATATGTGATAACATGTTATGAAACCTGATTCTTTATTTGCAAAAACCTGGCATCTCAACTGGTTTAGGAGCCATGTTTTACTATTTGTGCTTTCCAGTTATTATTGACTTCTGGTAAGTGCCTGGACAAGTCCCTGCAATTTACTTACCAATATTTTCAGAAGTGGCTTTCCTTTGCCTGCTTCCTAAGGCTGAGAGAGAGTGACTGACCCAAGATCACCCAGCTAGCTTTGTGCCCAAGGCAGCACTAAAACTCATGTTCTCCCAGTTTTTAACTTGGTGCCTTTAACTGCTACATTAAACTGTTCTCACTTCATATGTATAATTTAGAAAACTCAGCAAAGACAAGTTTAGTTTTAGAGAGTTTATTCTATCTCTTTTTTTCAGACCTGAACCTTTAAGAAGCCTTGTACTTGATTTTAATGATATACTTTATTTTTGATACTTTTGCTGTTATAGTTCCAGATAAGAAGCAACAAAAGATCAAAAGTACAGGAAAGCGAGTAATAAATATTTTAAACATTGACTTGCAGCAGAAAAAGCATGGCCTTTTTATAAGGCCAACCCGAAGTTCTGCCTAAAATATAGATTTATGCACTGGGTTGATATGGGCTTGAGATCTCAGATTTACATAATATGTGGTTTCAGACATTGTACTCCTAAAGCGAATATTAGCCTGTTGGGATGTCAGGATGCCTTTTGGGGGTGGCGTGGGGAGGAAAGCTAGGAAAGGATAAAGGTATGAATGCCTAATTGCTTAACTTTCAGACTGTTTTTGTAATCTGCTGTAGCATAGTATAACAAAGAGCTTTATCTGACATTTCTAATGCAAGTATTATTTATATCAGCAGTTAGAATTTTTTTGCTGGGAGAATAAGGCAACAGTGGGTCTTAGAAAAGAATTATTAAAAGACCAAAAGTATTCTTTTTTTTTGCAACTTAGCAAAGTAATCTGGTACCTATCAATGCTTGGATTTATAAAATCTATAAATCTTCATAAAAACTTGTATTGACGGCCTGTCCTCTTGAGTTGTGAAGTCATTTCCTAAGTGATTTCTTATTGCTAGGGTGGCATAATAAAAGCTACAGATGGTCCGAGGGGCTGCAATGGCTCATCAATTAAAGAAGCTGAGCTTGTCAACTGGAAAGCTGACAGCCTGGGTTTGAGACCCAAGCGGGGCACAATGGGTGAGTTCCCATTCCTGCTCCAGCTCCTTCTCACTTAGCAGTTCGAAAGCATGCAAATGTGAGTAGATAAATAGGTATTACTTTGGTAGGAAGATAACAGTGTTCCATGCACCTTTGGCATATAGTCATGCTGGCCACATGACTATGGAAAATGTCATCAGACAACATTGGCTCCTTTGGACAAGAAACAGATGAGCACTGCGCTCTAGAGTCAGACACAAATGGGCAGGGAAACCTTTACCTATTGATTGTCTTTTATGGGTGATTGGGTGATCATTTCCTGCTGAACAGGCTGAGACTGGTGGGAAACCTGTAGTGAAGAAGATAAAGCAGTTTTAAGGGAGCAGGTTTACTCAATGAATAATGAGATCTAACAAAAAATTGCTTGTGGAATAGACTGAATTTTTAGAAGAGAAACAAAATAATCTGAAGGCACGGGTGGTATTAGCTCTTCAATCCAAGCACATGGATGGGAAAAGGAAAAAACCACGAAGGTGTGCAGATGATGATGAAGATAGCCTTGAAGAAATATATGGCAGCTAAACAACAGTTTAGCCCCAAAAGACAGGAAGGAGTGGGAAGAAACTGAAGTTTGGTCCATCTTGATTCTCTTGGGTATAAGGAATGGTAGATGAAATAGAAAGTCTGTCAGGATTTCAAAAATCCCTTATTATACCATATGTGAATTAAGATGTAGTATTTCTTGTGGTGTCTAGTACCTGACCAAGTCAGGAGCTTGCAGGGCTGACAAATGAACAGTTATAAATGGTATCGAAAGGATCTAATCAATATCTAAAATTGTCTGAATGATAATAGAAGATATAAACTTCAGGAAACAATGTGTACCATGTAGAAGGAGGTAGTATTGGGGCCTATTAAACTTTTTTTTTTAAAAAAAGCTCTTAACATTTGTACTTTTGTTGCTACTCATGAACTCCTGCTGTTATGGCAAACGAGGAACTTGAATTTTCAATGGAATAATAGGATTCAGTGGAGCTGTTAATGGAAAGCAGGTGAAAGATCCCATATTTGGAATATAGCTGAAGGGCATAGAAGGTTGAAAAAGAATAGTAACAATAGAAAGAGAGGAAGAGTTGCATTATATACTAAAAGTATCCTCCAGCTCAGAAACCCAACTTGGCAAGACCCTAGAGACTATGAGGTCTACATTTCCAGCTGCCTCCCTCCACCCAGTAGGTAGTTTTGTTACTTTTCAAAATCTACTTGCCAAGAAGTTTAATGTGAAGGAAATAATTAGTTTTCCCAACATCTGCTCAGAAACAAATGTTTATTTTTCTGCTGATGATAAATTTCTTTGAGATAGAAGATCTAATGCGATGAACTGTCTTTCATTTAATCCTAGCAAGTAGATAAAAAATTAATAGACAAGGTAGGAGTAATGGAATTTGGGAAAGTTGGAATTCTTCAGATTAAGGAAAGCTAAAGCTAAATATAGTCAAATACATGCAGGTCCTTATTCTTATTTTGGCTCAGACTTCTCCAACAAGCGTTTACCTGCTTCATCAGATAATTGTGAAAAATATAATGAAGAGACGGAATGAAAGTTTAAGACAAATAGATTTCATGATCAGAAAATATTAATTACTTTCAGATTAAATGTCTTGATGAATGGTATTGACTGGATTTGCTAATAGTCCAGCTGACCCCTTATGTATTATATTTGAAAAATCCTGGAGAACTCATAAAATGTCTGGGGAATTGAGTAAAAATAGTCCTATCTTTAAGAAGAAAAATGAAATAATAAAGGTGCCATTTTGACCTACGGAAATCCAGATGACCAGATAGTTTTCTATATCTCTTTGCTACAATTTATTAATTGTCTGGATTTTTGCAGTTCAAATCTAGTAACTTTAACTAACTTGCACTAATTCTGTTTAAAGGGGCAGATGGTGTGTGTAAAATGTGTTGCTTTCTAAAGAAAAAGCTAGAGGTTGCCAGCAGTTCACACCAGACATTCCTTCCCAAAGCAAATTATGACTACGTAGCACTTTTGCCCTGCACTACTCTGCCATTACCATTCCTCCATTATGTAGTTAAATTAAGACGTTATATGGTTTATTTACATAGGTCATTTAAATTGGATTTAATTCTATTTAATCTGGTAGACTTAATGGAGCTGAATTGGCTTTAATTTTTAAAAATGCTTAATTGACTGTGCAGCAATAGAATCCAAGAAAAAGAAGCAAGAATTCAACATTGCAGAGGTATTTGCAAGCCAGAACTTTTGCAGGAGAAGATATTTAAACAAAATAAGCATGGCATGGATTCTTGGACCATTGTAATTTTGTGAAACAAAAGACAAATTGGGAATTATTTAACCAGATCAGTACTTCATTTTCATCTTTTCAGGTTAACAATCAGCTTGTCTAAATGTATTTACTCTATAGTTCATTCAGTCTTCAGTCATTTTAAAGACTGATAACCTGTTATCCTACCTATTATAACGTGGACCATCTGGGATGTGCCATCTGGGATGCCTAAAACTGCAGAGTATACTATAAGTCAGAAAAAACACTTTGATGTCATGTCAAGATAATTAGATAGATATGTCCATGTAAGTGTCAAGCATGTCTTAAAGGTAACTTTATTTTTTTAATCTTAAAACAAATATTTCAAGCCACTTTTATTGTAAGTTGTTCATAACACGTAAAATCAATGAACCTTGTAAGGATATCCTAAGAGGTATGCTGTAACATCACATTTTAGTGGCTTATTATTTAAGAAATTTGGCTAAGATTTAGCTAATATCCTGCCATTTCTCCATTGATTCAATTGTATTTGGTGCCCAAATGCTCTGATTTAATTTCTGTTTTTATATCGGTAATTTTGCTTCTGCTTTAAATTAGAGCTGAAAAAAGTTGTAGAAATTTTGGCATACGGGTGGTCTGTACATTTATCTTTGAAAATGTAAAACCATATTGCACATATAGTACGACCTTCTCCAAAAATACGGTTTTCTACATGTTCTGGGACTACACCTTTCTGAATATCCAAGCAGCAAAGCTGTTTAAAAGTTGAAGTTCCAACTTAATTGATGCATGCTACCTTTGGAGAAGGCCTGATGCAATGTATCTGAGAATACTATAGTCAGACATTATGGGGTGATTAATTTTGTTTTATGGAATTATGGTAGTATTTTTTTTTCAGATTGTCTTTGCGTATGAGTACTGATGCATCCTGCTTACTGATCATAGACTCAACTTAAGAAATGGCTAACAGGATTTCTTTTTAAAGAAATAACTCATAGAACATCGCAATGTAGAAGTTATCCGAAATAAGTGAATGGTATTGAGTTGCATACCTTTAAGATAGATGCAAAATTTCATATCCCAAATCATACAAGCATTATGTCATATAAACCATACTATTGTTATAGCTCTTACAAAATGCATCCTACATTCCATAATGCTTAATGGAATCCAACAGTTCATGGATTGACACCAGTTGCTAATTTGAGTAGCAGAAGATTAGTTTCTTAGTTATGGCTACTACCAGTATTCTTGGAGCACTGTCCTCTCTTTTACTTGCAGGTAAAAATGGCTGCTAACTTATTGACATTTTTTAAACTAGATGAAACAATGATATTTTAATGGCCTTAGGTAGAATAAACTATGGGTTGCCTGTGAAGCATTATACAGTTTATTGGGGAGTTTAATAAATATGTTTTCCCCTTTTTATATTTATGGTTTTATTCTATCTTGTGCACAGTCCTTGTTGATTTGTGTGAGTTATAAATATTGTAAATAAATAAATGAAATATGTAAGGGAGGAAGAGAGAATTGTGAGGGTATGAGGGAGGGAAGGAAGGAAGGAAGGAAGAAAGGAAGGAAGGAAAGAAAGGAAAGAAGGAAGACAGACGTTAGATGTAAGGATTCTGAATGAAAACTAGTCATAATGAAAATTAAATTCTTGCTAAAGTTTTCAGAAAGTAAGTTTGACACTTGGTGATCCAAGAAATTATCAAATATGTTGATATTAATCCAAAAATAGGCCAACTAGTTCAAATGGAATGAATAGTTATTGGCTGTTCCTGTTCTCCTAAAAATCTTGATGATAATATTCTGGATGAAATTTTTACTCCAGTTTTCTTCCCACCGTATCTGCTTATCAAGCTTAATGAGGATCTATCAGAATTAGTTGTAGTATAGAAAACCTTCTATTAACATAAATTACAATAACTGTAAGAATAGTGGCTGGCAATAGAATTACTGAGTAATACAGGCATCAGGGCATTTTCCCCCAAAGCCGGGTGATTAACAAGTCAGTTCATTAAGTGCTCCTGCAGATTTTTATTGAGTGCTATGAAATGGTGGAATCAAGGGCTCATAGTTGAGGAACACAGTTTTATTGTTAATGTTGTTATTTAAAGTCAGTAGGAGTTCACAGAAATATTTAGCAATTCATTCATTCATTCATTCATTCATTCATTCATTCATTCATTCATTCATTCATTCATTCATTCATTCATTCATT
>JANHFL010005446.1:28746-38756 GCA_032468155.1 Oxyrhabdium leporinum
GCTCCTAACAGCCTCCAGGCACCATGAGAGGGGAGGTCACAGAATCACTTAACTCACCACAGGCTGAGATATACAGCCGAGTATCATCAGCATATTGATGATATCTCAGTCCATGGTGATGGATGATCTCACCCAATGGCTACATGTAGATGTTAAATAGAAGCTGAGAGATTACCGAGTCCTGCCGGACCCCGCAAAGCAGTGGACGAGGGTTGGATCTCTTGCTTCCTATTAACACCGACTGAAAGCAGCCACAGAAGAAGCCAGTGAATCAGGATACCATAAAGTCCCAATTCCTGAAGCTACTCCAGAAGAATATCATGGTCGATGGTATTGAAATCATGAATGTATTCCCTTCTTTTTAAATTTTAAATGGCAGTTTCTATGCAGGGCTTTTCTAAATTCTTCTTTTTTCATTTTAGCATTAAGAAAAAACCCTTGTGCTATTCAATTCATCATGCAATTAATATTACGCACAAATGCCACTTGATTTTTGTCAGATTATGGATTAAAAGGTGTTTGATTTATTAATGCATTTAGTTTATTGTGCAGCAAACCTTTTTTGTTTTGTGCAATAAATATAAAAAGTTGCAACGCTTAGCAGGCCTAATCCAGAGATCCTAATGCTATTTCTTCCTGCATTGTTTTCCCCTATTTTCCCAACCCCATGTCTACTATCAACTATTCAGTGGGAAGATGTTTCTATTCAATGCCTGCAACTAATGTATTGTTATTCATTTGATTTTTAAAATTATTTAGGCTCTCTTTAAGTGATTCCTAGAATGCTAACAACAAATAGATAAAATAAACAAGGTTATAACAAAAATTATTTTAAAACATTTAGAAAATTCCTACATAATATAATGTTTACAAGAAATATTGATAAAAGACAAGACTGGATGGTGCTATACTTGGTTGATAAACCACCAAAATATTCCGCTCTGCCAGGTTTTAAAAAATCTTGGAAAACACAGTAACACAGCACTTTCGTATTGTTTCCTAGAAAAAAATAGATGTGTTTATAAAGCCTACAGAAGCTTGAGGGAGTCATTGTCTTTGCTTGATATTTATTTATTAATTATGCTTCTTTGCCACTTCAATTACATAACTAGATAGCTGTACTAGAATGGTGTCTTGGGCCCAACATAGCCTCTAGCTAATATTCAATGACACAGGCATAATGAGACAGATACTCAGGCAGCTTATAATAGTGGGAATTTTTTTTCTGTATGGACTCTTTAGCTCTGCTGTACAAAGTATGGGTAACTAGGTCAGAAATGGAGTCACTTTATTGTATAGGAACAATATTAAAACAGTTATTCTCAGGGTTTTGATTCAAGGAGTTTTATAGAACAAGGGGCTTTACAGAGCAATTTATGGGTACAGTAATTTGTACCAGATCTTACATTGAAAAAGGCTTTAAAGAGAATTCAATAAATTAGATAAATGCAAGCTATTCCATTTGTGTGAGGTTCCCAGGAAAAAAATGGCTTGCCTTGACAAAGATCAATAAAATCCCAAGGCTTACTAGTTTCTAAAATGTCACACATTTCGCAGCTCATGGAAACAGTTTTGAGGAAGTACGTCCATCTTCATATGAGATATCTTGCTTGTACTCAAGCAGTCATGAAAAACCAACTCCATGAAAAGCCATGCTTCATTTTTTCCCACAATGTTATGAACAAGCAAGCCACAACAGTTTGATTCATTTAGAAATGCTAAGCCATAAACCATGGCTTGGCTCATTCATTGTACTAACTCAAAACATACAAAATATATTTCTGTCAAATCTGAGCACAGCCATGCTTCCTCAAAAGTCCACGAATCCAGCAACATTTCCTGGGGATGCCACTTAATGTGGCATTCCCCCCCCCCCCCGCTCTTTTAAACACATCTTTTATATGAAACATCATTAAATTAGCTTGCTGTTTTGTTGTAAAACAGCAAGATATTATTATGCTTTATATAGTCACATGCTCATTCTGGTCAGTCTGCTGTATATTAAAAGGAAAGCAATAAATGCTTTGTAGATTGGGGAATATTTGACTCACATTCATTTAATAAATCTCATTAAGGATTTAACAATAAACCCATTATTCATTTGCAATTCTAAGTGTGTTGAAAGGATATTAGTCAGCTTTCCCATATGACCAGCCTGGTGTTTCTTCCTCCTTCCTGTTTTAGGTTTTGCAAGAATCTAAAACCCTTAGGACATGTATATGCATATAATAATTGCATATTTATACATTATACTTTATTTTATAAATGTGTACATTACACTGCTATACGAAGATGCCAGAGCAGTGTTTGTGTGTCTGTGTGTGGTTGTGGAATTGGAACAGAATGACATGACAAGGACAAGATATTCTCTGCTTATCTATACAAAGGGACGATGGATTTCCTATCTTTTTAACTGCTGTCTGAGTCTATTTAATTTGCTCCATAAAGAGAAAATAACAGGGACTAGGATGTCCTAGAAAATGAGAATAAAATTTAAAATTATCTCTGATCTCTGCCTCATTTATTTCTACCTGCGTGAAGCATGACCACTGAGCAGCCTCTTTGTACTCATCAATACAAATTACCTACTATCTAAGAAAGAACAAGAAAAGGTAGTTTAGTTTCCAATGGTATATTTGGCTGCATTCCTGGAAAGCTAGGGAAGAATATCACCTGTGTTGGTGACTTGTTTGTTTGATACATTGGTTTGGTTTCTCACAGGCTAATAAGAAACATTAACTTGAGAACAGTGGAAAACTTGGACTGCTAAAAAAGAAAAAATATTCCCGCACTGGGCAGAGGGATGGACTAAAAGCTCTCTAAAGTCCCTTCCAAGCTTATGATCTCCCACTTCTCAAAGTTTGCTTCCATGAAAATACATGCTTATAATTTTATTTATAAATACTTCTGAATTAGTGTTTGCTTCCCCAAAAATATGGAAACAGCTCCCTGAAACTTTTGCTTAAATGGTAAGGTGGATGTAGCTCTCTAAAGATGGTTTGCATATGAGCTGTGTGAGCAATTGTCCAGTTTCACCTTTTATTTTTGCATTCCTTTCCTTTGGCATGTCTTTCTATTCATTGTCATTATTTGCCAGTGTGAGACTAGAACTCCAAAACATTCAAATAAAGAAGTATGTTGACTGTATTGATTGATATTCTCGTGGCTGATGTCATACCTATCCGCATGGCATTTCCTTACTGCTGATTTTAGATAACTCTGCAGATATTCCCCTTCAATGCAAAAAAAAAAGTAACCTAATTCAGTGAGGTAATAAAATGCACTAGCAACCCCCAGACTCAATATCCCTATGTGCTCAGCTGGCTGTTTTATTGATCTGTGTGTATTTAGCTTGAGGTTTTGAGGAAGGTTTGCACAAATACTGAGCTGAACACATTTTCAAACTAATCTATATTAGAAAATTCCACAGTTTTTACTTATATAAACTTTCTAAATATGCTTTTTTCTTTTCATATCATTATGCTGTATACCACATTCTCTAAATAGATCGGTATGTTAGTATAGTAGTCCTATTTGGGTACTATGAATCTAGATAATACCCTACTGACGTTCCACAATTGTAATAGTGAGGGTGGTTTCCCCGCAGGCGTTCAACATGAATGAGCATAATTACATGTGGGGAAAACTGTACACATGATCTGGGTGGGAGTTTTAGCATCCAAATGCCCCCATCATAATTTCAGCAGCAACTATTTGTAAGGAGCCCTAAATTCTAACTCACTCTGCAACTTTCAAAGTGACAGTTGTGTTGTGTTGTGTATTGTTGCTACAGGTCTGTGAATTTACCTTTTATCTTCCTGTTAAGTAACAAACCTTTTTTGTTGGAAAGTTGACTTGAGATTAGAAATATACATGAAAATGGAATAAAAAATAATTGACAGCGTAAAGGGGAGCAGTACTGAATGAATATGTTCAATAGGAAAAAATATTGTTATGGTTTACATATACTGTACTTTGTAATAAGTATATCATATTAATACAGCCTTCATCTCTATACTAAACCAATAAGATTTTCACAGCTTTGAAATTATAAGAATTCCTATGCAATCCTGGTTAGAGATACTGTTGCAGAGCTTCAGCATTAGAAATGCAAAGGCTGCCTTTATGCAATTCTGAATCCATTATAGTTGAGCCAGAAAGAAAATAGTTTAAGCAGCTGAAACCATTCATACAGGTCAAGAATTACAGAAGCAGTACAAAGTTATTTTATTTTAATCATGGGTATGGGGAAATGCTTTTGCCCCCCCGCAGTTCAAATTCTTGGAGCAATAATTACTTATTAAATTCTCCATATTTTAGCCCAGTGTTTTTCAAACATGGCAACTTTAAGAGATGTGGACTTCAACTCCCAGAGTTCCTCAGCCAGCATGCTGAAGGCCACAAAAATCGACTGATCTGCAAAAGCATTCAAAAACTGCCTCTTACACCAAATGAATATATTTTGATGAACATTTGTAGCCATGATAACGATTGCATATGTTTTTGGATGTTAATTTAAATTACACTAGCTAACCCCGTGGAAATTTATGCAGTCTATAAATGTAACTTGCATATTAGTCTGTTGTAATTGTGAAGGTTAGGACATAAGATCTAACACCTTTGGCATGAGGGTAGCTACAAAATAATTTGATTGCCCAATACTTACGATAACGTTGAAAATTTTAAAAACTGATTGCAAAACATTTTAAAAGGGGAAAAAATCTTGTCACTTCTTTTGACAGTTTTTTTTCCTCTAGCAATTTTAGATTATGGAAGATTTTTTTTTCTAGAAAACAGCTTCTGTTTTATGTTCAACCAATATTATTTTGCAAGCCACAGTAGGTGAATGATCCTTTTCATGTAAATTTTTCTATGTCAGTAATTAAAACTTTTCTGCAGATCATGTATTAGGCAACTCATTAAACAACATCCATACATTTGAAGTTCATCTTTTTCAATTTCCTTCTCCGTACAGTTCACATAACTGCATATGAAGGTATAGTTATAGATTCTGTAACTGAAAAGACTGAAGTGGGTTTTAGTTATAATTAAGAGTACAACCCCATTACAACCCGGACAGAATAATCTACATGTTTGACACCCTTCCCATCAAGTAAACGAAGCATTATAATCTGTCTAACCCAAAGAAAACATAGCAAAATCGAAATTGGAACCACTAGTGTTTGTTTTTATAGTACTATTTAACTCAAATAGTTCTTCCATAATTGTCAGGTGCAAGAAGCAAGAATGATAAGAAGAGTTTCACAGAGGAGTTCCTGTATTGTTGCTCGCCTATAGACAGGAATCTTGCCGGACTAAAGCACAAATCTGCATAACTAATAGATATACCCTGTGAATTATTAGGAAGGATCTATCCTGGCTCTCTTCCTGTATTCCAGGCTAATCTACCTCTTAACTCCTTGAGAAAAAAACCCCTTCCTTCCTGCCACTCTGTACCACATTACTAATAATAATAACACTAATAATAATGTTATCAGAAGTGAAAAAAGGTGCTATCTCAGTCTTCATTCCTTTTATAATCTGTAAAAGCAAATGATAGTATTTTTAATAAATTCTGTTCAGTAAGAAAATTGTTTTGTTTTCTCCTGTACTCCTTCCAATTTTACTGTATTGTGTTTATTTAATAGGTCAACCAATTCCCAAATGACTCTGGCTGGCTTAGAGCTAAAAAGCTACTGTATATCCTTGTAGATAAGCTGAGAATTTTAAACACCAACACCCACCCACCCCCAAAAAAATGGGTTTGGCTTATCTGTGGAAGGCAGATAAGATATTTTTCATGATATTTTGGTTAAAAATTCACGGATTGGCATAAACCCATGCATGGGTTTATAGTGTGAGTGTATGTGTGAATATAAAAAGCACATAAAAGGTATCTCTGACTAGAACAGCAAAGCATTGAAAACTAAGACCAAATGAAATGAAAATAAAATCAAGCAAAAGGATAAAAGGGAGTTCTATAATTACCATGTCCCCATGGCCTGAAAAAACAGCCAGGTCTTCAGTAGGTTTCTGAATAATAAGGGCATTGCTGGCTTCAAAGGGCACCATATTAAAAAAAAACACTATCTTATTTTACTTCATGCAATGATTCTGATCAAAATAACACCTAGATTTTTTGAGTTGGCAACAAATTCTATCAATCAATCCAGTGTTTAATTCAGGAACTTCAGTTAAAGAAAACTTGATAAAATAAGCATTACAATGTGAATTTTCTAGGTTTTTTTCCTTCCAAAAATTCAACTTGTTTATCTTATAAAGAAATATGATTTTATCCAGACTATTCTTTATTAGAAGGTCAGAAAACTTGATAAATGCAATGTGTCTATTTTTCCCTTTATGTAAGTTCTGAAGTTTTAAGACCAGAACCAATATTGTTGATAGAGGCATTGTGTAAACATGGAACAAGTGCATTTCAGTCTCAAAGCTGGGAGCAGAACAGCCAAAAGTCTATTGGCTCAAAAGAATTAATGTTGAAAATCTGAGAGTTACAGTTTGATTTCTGTGTCCTGCAGTAGACAAATCGAGTCCATATACACATATGATTCCTTTCTTGTCTGCAATAAAAGTAACTTATCTAAGAGTCCTTGGAGTTCCAGTTATTATCTAGATCTTGATTGCAAGGTTGAATTTCTGGAAGAACCTATGGTAACTGTATAACTGTGCCTAATCTGATGTCTAATGTTTTATGATACAGCAATTAAAACATTATTGACAACATTTATAAAGTATACGTTAGTATATAAAGAAGAGGAAAAAATACTGACCAATTTCATGCTTTTTATTCAGAATTAACTTCAACTCTATTCAGGAGAGCTTACAACCAGAAAAGCAGATGTAGGATTAAGCTAACATCTTAAACATTTTTCCAAGAAGTAACTCCCTCTCTGAGTTTAATAGGATTTATTTCAAAATAAATGATACAAGGAAAGAAACGGTAGAATTTCAGAACTAATCAAAGAATTTAGTGAAACATATCCATTATCTTTGCCTGCCTTTCAAATGGGAAATAATTTTTAGTATAGTTGGAACAAACTGGAATCCAATAAATTTATCTAATTATAAAAATTCAGCAATATGAAAGATTCCAAATATATTATTCTTATTTATTACTTACTTGATTAAATGGTATGGGAACAAGAGATTATTGACTATTGTCCAAGTAAGAATTTCAGACAATTACAAACTCTTCTGAACACAATAGTCCAAGTACTAATATAATTTATGATTCTCTTATGAACCTTATCTTTGCGCATAGTTTCAGCGACATCTGAACTAAAAAAAAGCTAAGATGACAGCTGCAACTGTATGATCAAAGTCTCTTTTTACATGTACTGCATCCCTGCATGTTTTACTTCATTTTTAAGTTTCAAAAATGAAAAATATTAGCATATAAGGTGCTTGATGTTTGTAGTAAATCTGGCGTTATGCAGGCTTAACACGTAACTAGGAACTGTTCTTGTTATGACTGTCAAGGGCTGCCTGCAGCCAGACTATAAACCATTGTTTGAAATGGAAATGCTTGGCACATATCCTTCAAGTGTTAAGACTAAGAGTTTTATCCATGGTACATGACCAGACAAAACAAAAAATCAATGGTTTTCTATTTCCTTTCTTCCCTGCCTGTATTTCAGTCAGTTTCATAGGATCTGGATTGGCATTATTTCTGCTTGCTTAGAACAAGGAAAAACAAAAACCCAGGACATGATGTTGCAGTTGTTGTAAGAATCACAGGCTGCAGATGGGGAAGGAGACTAACTATATATCACTTTCATTTTAGAAAAAGCCCACAACACAGTAACAAAGATAAAACAACAACTAAACTGCAGCAAGTTCACAACTATTTCTGTCATCAGATATTATGGGCCTGTTGCTATGACATAAATAACTTAGACTTTCCTTCTCCCAGCAAATTTGGCATCACATGCTAGTAGCTTATCATGAGTTCTATCTTGAAAAGTTCATTATTGTAGTCCACCAGCCAATGGAAAGGAAATCAAAACGCTGTTACCTCTGGGAGGGGTGAGGGTTACAGAGATCAATCAAATTGCTAGAGAGATTAATGCTGGACTGAGTGAGAGGCTCTGATTTTCAGTACATCTGTATGTAGAGTATTCTCAGGTTCAAGAGAAGTAAAAGTAGTGAACTCCGGAGTGAGCAGTCGCTTTTGCATCTTCCCCCTATGCTTAACTTGTTCAGTGCTAAATGCTTGAGGTTAGGTGACTTATTTAATGAAAGTTCTTTCTTGAAGTTCCCACTACATGTTAGTTTTCTACTGACCCAGTTACATGTGATACAAGACAACTCCTATTATTGTGTTTATAATTATACCTATTTAACCTGGTTATTGAATGCAGAACAATGGAACTAACTAGCTGAATCTTCAACAGCTTAAGGGACACAGCACACCAATCAAGGTTAAAACAAATAAGCTTGGCATAAATGAAAGCTCTTTACTTGATTAGTAATGTGTATAACTTGTACACAACTTTGTTCTGACAGCTGGAAAGGACAATTAATTTGATTTGGATGATATGAGCTTGTATGAAATATTTGTTTCAGGTGTGTATGTCTGAGAAAGTCATGGTTTCATCTTAGGATAGTTATAAATCTTGATTTATAGTGATAACTAGTGTCCCAAAGCCTTGAGTAAGACCACAAATCCACTCAAAAATTTACTCCTAAATTTCAGTTTTTGATAGGACTGAAATGGGAAATTATTAAATATATTGTGAGTAACCATATTCACTGTATTTGGTTGATACAACATGACTTTAATTAAAGGTATATCTAAATGAAATTACGTTTAGTTTCACTCAGAACATCATCTTTTACTCTCCCTTATCCGTATTCTTTAGAATATAGCCTCTAAAATATCTGATTAGTTTTAAATATAGCTATTGGACAGAAAAATATTGCATGCGCCTTTTGTGCAGGTCCCAGCTGTCAGCATCTTGGCAAACATACATCTCACTATTTCCTATTTTTAAAAAAAGCTCCATTAAAAGAAGCATGAATGAAGTTTTACCCCAAAATTTTAACATAGCTGTCTATTTGGAATTCAAATCAATAAAGGCACTAACAGAGAAATTGATAGGTAGTCCCTAGATCCAGTCTAATTCAATAAGCAGAACAGTACACATTTTTATTCAGAGATTTCTACAGTCAGGCTCAGCTTTCAAATAAGACTCAGATGTGTACAAGGTTTAGGCCTGTCTAACTTCTAATATAAGCTGATATGCTACAAGTTGTCAGCTTTCATCTGAGTTTTGCTCACTACTAGAAGTATTCACGAATAATAACTTCTTCTTGCGACTATAATCGCCAAGATGCCTCTTCACGAAACCTTACTCTACTGCCTAATGTCTACTCTTTGGCTTTCACTGCAACAGCTGTGATGTTCTCTTAGACTGTCAGATCAATAGAATTTGGATCCTTGGAATATGATTTCATCTTGTTAGTGGCATTAAAGCCCTTTGCAGACATTTAGCCAAGTCCAACGTTTAAAACTGGAGCCAGCATTCATTTATATTGCATAATACTGCATTATACCACAGGCTTTTGATTTTGTTCTGCGTTTTCCTTATTAACTTACATTGACCCTTACTAAATTCTGAAACTTTAGCAACACAGGACCCCAAAGCTTATCTTAGTTTCGAATTTTAATTTGACAAAATATATTCTGAATCTCTGAGAATCTCCACCACCTAACGAAGTGTCTCCCTCATTAATTAGTTATTGTGCCAACTAATGTCCAGATATCATTGAAAATATGGAGTTTGTTTCTAATAATAACTTAAAGATTAGGATGTGAGAGACTTTTCTTTGAGATTAACTTCTAATATTACAGAAAATTGCAGTTTTAAATAATCAAAAGGATAAGATGAGGCATGAATTAATGTAGAATAGAATATAAATATCATATTCTACATGATATCAACATTTCATTCCACATCAGATGCAGGAAATATTATTTGGATAAAATCTAA
>JANHFL010005446.1:39178-79604 GCA_032468155.1 Oxyrhabdium leporinum
TAATATAATATAATATAATATAATATAATATAATATAATATAATATAATATAATATAATATAATATAATATAAATATTATGTTCTATAAGATATCATCATTTCATTCCACATCAGATTTAGGAAACATTCTTTGGATAAAATCTAAATACTGCAAAGAACAAAACTCTGTCAAAATCCCAGTTTGTTTCTTTTACTTTGGGTCACAAAGAACCTACTGATCATTGCAAATAACCTAATAAAAAGTTTGGCTGATACCGGAGTAGGTTCACAGTAAAAAATTGCCTATAAAACAGTGATCTACATGGAAGAGCAGTCAGAAAGAAACGTCCCAAACAATCTTCCAAATGAAGAAGTCACAGAACAAAAAAGTAAATTTCCGAATGCCCAGTCTTGAATATTATAAAAAATCTGAAAGCATGTGGTATGTGCAGGAAGACCTAAAAGTATTTCTAAGTTTAAAAAAAAGAATCTTCTCTCGGGATGAGTGGGAAAATACTCCAAAAACAATGATTCTTAGCGGCCTATGAGAAATGTTCAGAAGCTCTTATTTCTACCAAAGAAGGTACTAATAAACTACTGACTGGAAGGATCTTTTGCACTTGCCATAAACAACATTTTCTTATTTTGAACTTGTAAACTACACATAAAAGTAAATGTTCAAATCTGCAAATAATACTAAGACTGTATTATTATTTTTCTTTTCATCCTTCCTATTACCTATCTTCTTTTCTACTTATAACTATAACCTTGTTGCTTGTATCTTTACGAATTATATTGTTTTATTTAGTTTCCTAGTATTTAATATCGTATGACTATCACTAAGTTTTGTATCTTATGATTCATGATGAGTGTATTTATGATGACTATGATCATGATTTATCATTTATATTTTCTACGTACACTGAGAGCTTATGCACCGCAGACAAACTCCTTGGGTGTCCAATCATACTTGGCCAATAAAGAACTCTATTCTATTCTATTTTAACTTCATCCTGTAGGGATGCTCTCAGCAACAGCTCATTTGGAGTTTCATTGAAACAGCATTGTCCAGGGATGCCTAAACTTAGTTTTAGTTGAAAATAAACTAGCATTTAGTTGAAAATACAGATAGCATTAATAATGAATAAACACATATGGGAAGTCAATCTCTGAAGAGAAATTAAACTGGTTCACTATGAAACAGACAAAAGAGCACTTAAACAGGTACCAGCATAATTTCAGGCCACAGTGCTTTAATGAAAAATCTTTCTAGATACTGTTCATTACAGAAGCTGCCACTTTCCCGCTTCTGCCCTTTTTTCATTCTCTCTTTGTGCTTCTGAGCCTTAAAGGTTGACAGTTGATTCACCGAGATCTTTTGTGTGTCAGAGAGAGGAGTTGCTTTTATGCTTCTGAGATGACGGCAAGAAAGAGAAATGATGTGAGAGAGGTTGAACTGGCTCACTCAGTGCTGGAGATCTTGCTTCTTTCATGACTCCTGCCCAAGAATATTCCTTGTAACATAAAAGCTCCTAAAAGTTCCACAGTGGAAAAATGGAAGAAACAGTGTAAATGTCACAGTCTGCTCTTTTTTCATTAATAGAAGTCTAAGATGAGGGTAATTTAAAATGGAAAATGGCATTATCGGGTATGGAAATAGTATTTTGTCTCTCTAAGCTTTGTTTTGGATGCATTATGTAAATGAAATGTTTTGTACTGGCTTCAGAGCCCAGGCAGCAGATTTTTCTAGTTACAGTTTGCCAGAACTAGAGAGAGTTTGCCAGAAGAGAAAGGATTTGCAGCATACTGTATTCAGTATACTCTTTTCTACGGCATAAAATATATTTTCTTTAGGAAAAAAATAGCACAGGAGAACATGTTTAAAAATATCCGCTACTATGACTGCTATCCAAATTTCAATTTTCTGTACCTTCTGGGGGCCATATTTGGAGGCATAAAAGGAGGGGTCACATTGTGTAGAACATTGGTACAAAGTGCGTCTAGCCATGTGACACATATGACATGCCTTGGAGTTTCTACTTGCTTGTTTAGGAGGCTTCTTAATTTTTTTCTTTATGTTTTTAAAAAGCTTTGTTTTTGTGTGTTTCCTACCTCAAAACATAGGAGGGTGACCATGCTACCAGTTTGCAGCAGCTGTGGCTGAAGGATTATTCCAGGGCTTCAAATGTCTCCCCCCTACTTTTATGAATGTTAGGAGTGTTGGGAAGAATAAGGGCTGAAAAGAGGTGGCCCCATCATTCCGGAATTTGGCATTAAAAGTATGACTTTTATGTCATGAATTATGCTCTGAGTACAGATTTAGATTTGGTTCTTCAGTTATTAACACTCTGGTCATTATGCTTCCTATCTGCATTTCTTAATTGTGCTCTCACTTCTTGAGTGATAGAAGCTGAGGGGAGAAGAACAGTTTATTCAGTCTGTGCCATACAGCAGGACCTAATCCTGAGCTAACCTATTTTCCTCTGTGCCATCATTTTTAAAATAGTGCTGAACTCTGTCTGTGCTTACCTTGGTCATGGTTATGGTGCATGTGAAGCAACATTCAATGGATTTATTTTCATCTTCAAATGTCTTGGGTTGTATGAGGCAAACGTGGCTTTACTTGGACCACCATAGTATCCAAGTGGCAGATTCAGAGGAGAGGGAGATGACCCCTTTCTTCTATGACAGAGACAAGTCCTTGAGTGGTGTCAACTGTACAGGTGCTTTCTTAGGCATGCAGGTGTCTGTGGCCTTTCTCAGCGTACAGTAGAACAATTTCTACACTTTCTCCCACCTCTTTAATCCTATAGGAGAGAAGAAGAAGATAAAATATATGTGAATTCAGTCAATGCAACTGTATTTTGGTCTTCACTCCAGGCAGAATAATGTGTGCTCCCTATTCTGCTGTGACAGCAGACTTGTCTAAAAACGGACAAGTGCATCACTCCATTTTTCCTGGCAATGATAGATATTATTTAACAATCAACAATGCTTACAATGGTTAGCATTGCTAGCTTTGTGATTTATAATATTTAGTAAAGGCACATTAAATTACACACACACACACACACACACACCCTACAGATGGCTCTTCAGCTTGGTGTTCAAGACTAATGTTTGGGTTATCCAGTTCTAAGGAAAAGTCCTATCTAGTTAGTTCTCCACAGGAGGGCCCAAAATATGTTTCCAGATGCAAGCAAATATAACCATTCCAATCATTCTTTATTCCGGCCATTCTGTCTTGCGGTTATTGGAAGCTGAAGCCAAGAAACAGCTGCTGATTTCTCATTCTTGCATTATTAAAAAAGATGAATCTTTCTTGCATTTGAGAATTGAAGCCATAGAGACAGGAAACAAGAGGCTTGGAAATGGAGTGAGCCATTTTGTATACAACTATTTGACACTGCACATCCTGAGACATCAGAGATATGACTGCTTTCTACAACATTTTGCTTATAAGATCCCTCAGATTCACCAAGGATCCACTGGAGTCTATGATGGAGACTACAGCTAAGTCTGGCTAGTTTAACTGGGATTTCTTTTACTCAGTGGATTCCAGTGAAATGGACAGGATGCTTGCTAGTATGTCTCCTTCCACCTGGTAGTTTGATTAGTACTTCTCCTGGCTTTTACAGAAGATAGGGATGTGTAGTCAGCTCAACCTGGGAGGTGAGCTTTGGGAGGGGGTGCCTCCTACAGCCTTGAAAGAAGCACTGCTGCTCCCCCTTCTTGAATAGTCCTTTCTTGATTCGGCTGTATTGGAGAACTATAATGTTGTGTCTAACTTTCCTTAGGAAGAGGGTTAAGATTATGTTTTTGGTGGGGATTTGAACTTTAGATCATGCTGGAGGTTTCAATCCTCATTTGATCTGTTGGACATGAGACAATGCTGTATTGGTCATGATGGTTGTTGATTTTTTTGTCAGTTTCTAATTGTGGAGAATTTGATTCTTCTGGCCCTACTAACTTTTAGTCTCCTTTCCATACCATAGACAATGGTATCCTTCTGGACTATTTTCGGGGGTTAGGAATTATGAGAAGTATCCTCCAGGGGACATACCTGTAAAATGCTATCAGGCTCAATCTTCTCACATGCCTTAATATCTACAGAAAGCCACTGAGAGATGCTATCATTTGTTCAGCGTGTGGTATCATCGATATGTTGTTAAGTATCATCAGTATGTTGTCACTCTGAGCTGCTCCAGCAATGAAGTCCAAGACTTATCCTGATGCCTAGAGACTGTTAGGGTTGGGATGGGAAAAAACACCCAGCAATTGAATCCAAGCAGAATGAAGCAGCTATTATTTCAATGACGTTCTCTGCTGCTGCTGGTGTTATTTCTTGAGAATGTTAGCATTATTCCAGAGGGACTTGGTCTTTATCCCCTCAAAAGTTTACTCTTCTAAATATTTCTATATATAACTAGGTAAGCCATGTCTCTTTCTCAGTTATCTTTACACATATGGTATTTATGTAGTCATAAGCCCAAGCAGGAGTTTTATCCTGCTTGAATTATTTGTCATTAAAATGTGTGCCATGCCAATGAGCTCAGAGGTTTAGTTCACATGGAGATGATAATTTAGAATCAGAACAGTGCAACTGAAATGGTAGATTTATTTGTTTAGTAAGAAACCTGTTGCCCCAGAATCAAGAGTTCCCTGATTTGTAATAAAAATTTTAAGAGCTTGTTTTCATTCAAATTAATATCATAGCACAAATTATATTAAAATGTATTATTGATATACATCAAAGTGTAGTTGCTTATTGATTTGTATATCATTACAGTGCTAATTGCTTTGAGGTTCATTACTTCTGGTCAGTGGTCAGACTACTCTTCTCCAATTGCTGATGGCCTCAAGAAGTATTGGATTACAAATCCCAATTTTGAATTCTGAGAATTATAGTCTAATATAGCTGGAGTCCACCAGATTAGGAAGTAAATGATGCATAATAGCTCTGAATTAGATTGATAAGCTGACCTAATATAAAATAAGTTCATGTGTTGGACTCTCTTGAATTCTTTAAAAATTGGTCTGAGATTTTTCTCTTTATTGTGATTTGACCTTGACAACTCAATCCCATCTGGAGGATCAATAGGCAAGTACTTTAATAGGCAAGCGCTGCCATCTCATCAGTGCCCACTTACTTAAGTACCACATTAAACTTATCAAATTCACTAAATAGCAATAGCACTTAGACTTATATACTGCTTCACAGTGCTTTACAGCGATTTCTAAGTGGTTTTATAGAGTCAGCATATTGTCCCCAATAATCTGGGTCCTCATTTTACTGACCTCAAATCATAAACTTGTATGGGTGCAAATATATCTGATAAAATGGACTGTTGTCCCTGAAGGTAGATAGCACAATAAAAGTGTTAGCTGTTGAGATGCCATGCTGCTTTTGTTATTTCGGTTGCATAAAGGAATACTACTTGAGAAACTTTAAAGGGCACATTTTAAGCTTGCCAACTGATAATGAATGACTTCTCTAAATGGGATTTTCCCCATTACTGTGCCTTGAGCTTGTAGAAAGCTACTACTGGCATGAAATTTTCTGTATTCATTCCCTTTTTCTTTACTGCCTCTATTTAATTCGCTCCTGTCCCCAGGCTTCTCTCTGCAAAGCCTAACCAATTGGATACATCATGAGGCTGCATTTGAAATATGTTGAACTAAGTAGAAAAATGCTGCTTTAACATCCCTACAACTAGCCTGTCTCATTAGTGGTATGGAATAAAGGTAATGCCACAAGAAAATTATATCTGAAGAACCATCTCGCCCCAATGGGTCTAACCTGCCCCATTTGTTCCAGCAGAAAGGATCCCATGGACAAAGAATTTCAGATGGTCGGGTCCAGGAGAAGGGCCCCCTGCCATCTGGAATATTCTCCCATCCGAGGTGAGGTCCACCCTACATTCCTGCCCTTCTACAGCAGAAGAGTCTAAAAAATTGGCTCTGCTGCTTGGCCTGCAGCCCCAATAGGACCTGCTATGCTGGGGATGGCTGATGGGGCAGAGAAGATCACTACCCCATCATCTTGATTTGTAACTTTTCTACTCAATTTTTCTAATTTCAATTGTTTTTAGCACTTTTTAACTGTTTATTGTAACCCGCCCAGTCACAGTATTAGTGAGATGGCAAACGTTTAACAAACAAACAAACAAGCAAATATTTCTATGCTTTGCTCAATCAGCTGCAAATATACAAAGGTCCTTTATCTCATACACCCTTATCTATTTGTTCTCATATATGGTAAGAGATGTAATAAGATGTGGATGTCAATTTCAAATTACTTTTAGTTGAAAATGTGAAATGCTGAAGTACTTGCTGGGTCTCCATATACCATGGTTGTATTGGCTGCTAGTGGTAAAAACTGGAGGCCTACACAGTTGATGAGTGCAGTGGCTATGCTGGCTAGGCAAGATGGGAGTTGTAGTAAAACAGAGCATACAGGGTTCCCATGGCATAGAAAATATAGCATATTTTCTAAACTGAAAGGGAAAGAAGTGTTTAGCTGGAAGGAGAAGACAGGGTGAAAAAGCCAGGGGTGTCATTTGATTTATACCTTGTGCTGAACCATAATTTGTTTTGTGCTGGCTTATCCCATTGTATAAACCCAGGCATTGTGTGTAAAACCATTTTATGGATCAATCTGCGGTATTCACATCCAGAAGATTGTGACTGGTTTCAGAAACCATGATTATTAGCACCATTACTGAGCCCAGATTTGGCCTCATTGTATGTCATATATGTTGCACATAGGTTCTTGCATGAACATGGGGTGCGGGTCAAACTTCTTGTCCAGAGCTTAGCACACAAATGATTTCTCAGCATTTGGGGAAGAGAATGAGGCTTTGTCGCATGCATAGCGTACAAGATCCTCTACAGCAAGATGAGTCATAGCCTTTACCAATAGCATTGAGAGGTAATGCGGGCAGTGAATGGAAATGAAAAGAGGCAACGGCAGCCTGGAGCGCCACGGGCTTTTTTGGTTTCGTCTGTATTCCCATTTTATGTTTTCTTTCTGGGAACTTGGGAGTGAGTCTCCGCTGAAGAGAGGCTTTGCCAGTCCTGAAGTACAGTAGTCGCCAATCGTTGGCATGTCACAATGTGCCCGAATAAGGGGAGCGGGGGGGGGGCTTTCTTTTACATTTTAAAGCCTTTCGAAGTGGCCCAACGGGACGTGCCGTTTTCTCTGTGATATATTTGATGTGGCACGCAGGAGAGAGGAAAAACTTCAACCAGAGGGATTTGCAGGCAATAACCCTGCTGCCACACCCCTTTTCCTTTACGGCATCCTGGTCTCAAAGGCTGTCTGTGTTTCTCTCTCTCTCTCTCTCTCTCTCTCTCTCTCTCTCTCTAGAGAGAGAGAGAGAGGGAGAGGGAAGATGGGAGGGAAGGTTGGAGAAATGTAAAGCAGGTGAATTTCGCAGCCCGCTGACATGCCTCGGTCTGCATGCCAAGGAGCAGCGGCTTCTTCCTTGCGGAGCTTCTGACAAAAGGCGGCTTCAGTCCCCAGTAGGATCCCATTAGTCTCCGCCAGTTGAGTCTCGGATTCCTTGTTCCAGAATGACAACAGCAGGGTTGGGGCTCAGCGGAGGATTTGTAGAAGGCAGCGGCCGCCAGGGCCGTCCTTAAAGGAAACAGGAAGTGCCGAGAAGTAACAACGCAACGTGCTCTCGGGGTGGGCGATCGTCCGGCTTGGGAGCGCTCCTTCTGAATCTGGCGCGGGGGTTTATGACATCGCTGTTTCTTGTGAAACTCTCTTTTTCAGGTACAGGATTTTCCTGCCCGGAGGGCTCCCAATTCGTTTGGAACCTGATTCCAACCGGGAATGTTTTTCCTCCGGCTTCTCTCCCCGCCGGGTATTAAAATATATATATATGTATATATATAAATATATATATATATATATAAATATATAAAGGAAAGTTGAACAGACGTGACGGTTCTTTTGTCTCTCTCGCTCTCTCTCTCTTTTTTAAACTGAGGATAGTCTGTCATTTTTGCCTTGCGAGGCTTCCTCCCTCCCATCAGTGATATATGCATTTGCATTGATCTTACTGGAGGCGGCTTTAGAAGCCCTCAGTTTCAGAGTGAAAGAAGATTCCCAAAAGCGGGATTTTATTTCTTTGAAATCGGAGCCTTGGGCTCTCTCGGTTTTGGGTTTTGTTTTTTTCCCCTTCCTGGGTCGGTGCCTGCCGGAGAAGCAGCGGAGGACAAGCCGTGGCAGGATGGCGAACCCACCTAGAGGGGGCCCCTTGACGCTAGCACATCCTCACTGCAGCCCGGGGGCTAATTCTGCTGCACAATGATAGTGGCCGAGGCTACCCTGCAAGTGTCCCAAGCTCCCGGGAAGAAAGGAAGATAAATGGTTTTCGAAGGTCAGTGTTGCAAATCGTATTTCTAGGCGGAAGGAAGGAAGGCAGGTTCTTCCACCTGCAGAGCGGACTTTGGGTCGGGTGGTGTGTTGGTTTTTTTTTTCTTTCCCCGCGAGTATCACGTCTCTCTATCCAAGGATGTTACCAGACATTCCGGAGTAACAGTAAACAACATCTCGGACCCAATTCCTTCAGGGAACCTATTAAAGGAAAAAGAGAGTTTACAGGGAAGAATGTTTAGAGGATGCAGGACTTTAAATTGTAGTCTTTGGGCAGGACAAAAGGGTCTACACATGGGTTTTTTTTTAGTTCTACAGAACATAGTATTGACTTAAAAGCCACAATCCTTAAAGCTGGACACTGCAGCAAAGAAATCTATATTTTAACAGCAGGATTCTAGGTGTGTTTGCTCAGAAGTAAGTCCTGTGATTTTGGTGAGACCCCCTGTTCACCCTTAGTGTCATGGAATTGTCATCTTCCTTACAGTTGAAAGGGCAGCTTTGTAATGGCGTTAAATAGCATCCTGGGAGCACCTTTGATTCATAATGGTGTGTCGACACCCTCTTCTCTTCTCACGGAGCAGGAGCAAGAAAATAGCACTGCCTAGGACCCTCTTCTCTGAAGTGAGTCAAGGGGCTTTATTTCTAGATGAAAAGTTTGTTTTGTGTGCAGTTATTCTTCATGGTTTGTCCCTTCTTTCTTGCCAAAAGAAATAAAGAATGCTGAATATGTATTTAAGAAGGAAGAAAAAGCAATATCTGTTTCTAAAGGACAGCATGGCAAAACAGTGTGAAGTTTTGCTTTTCCTCTTAAAAACTGATCTAACACAGATGGCAAGAAACTCACTTTTGACTCACATTTTCCTACTGTCTAAAATGCTGCATATGAAGACACTTTAATTTATACTTGGGATTTATCAAGGGGAATTACTGCCTTTATTTAGGATCAGCTTCATAAAGCTATATTTCTTTTATGATATTTTTTCTTACGAACGCAAATAGCATTAATGGATGGACCTAGAGTTAGAAAAAAATAAATTCAAGTTCAGTCCAGTGATTACCCGGACACATCCCTGCAGTTTTCTAGGGGACAATACAGAAGTCATTTGCAACTGCATTTTTCCAGGATATATATATATATATATATATATATGGACTTCCCAATCTTACAGAAGGTCTCTCATCTGTGTGCCAACCAGGCCCAACATTGCTTAGCTTCTGAATCCAGATTTGGTCTGCAGGTGCTAGAAAATTTTAGAAAAATTCTGTTCTCTATGCTGGAGCTCCTGAAACACATGGAATATGATATATATGTATATGTATAAGCATATATATTGAAAACAATTGCAATAGTCCATTACACTAGCTGATGCTATTGTTGCTGTGGAGTGTACCTATGAATACCGCAAGAGATAAAAGTTTTGGATTGCTAAAGACTGATGCTGACAGAACTATGAATGTGATGCATGTAAACAATTTCCCATTCAGGAGGCATTCATGGATATGGTGAGTAATTGCTGCATGCTTCAGCAAAGAACCATCTTTTTCTATCTAAGTCCCACTAAACAAGATCTTGATGATGACTCCCATAAACCCCAATCAGATTTGGCCCTAATGATTTGGGACTGTAGGAGTCTAACAAACATGGGAGGAAGTCCCTGGTTTATTAGCTAAACAATATGGCAATGTATTATTTAGCACCTTGGATAAGGATGAATCAGTTTGGAATGGTAAGCCAGATGGAACTAAAATGCATGTGATATAAATCAAGTTTTATATAAACATATGATGTCATTCTGCCTGAATTTGGTACGTTTTATCTGTACATGCATATAACTTTTCAGTGTTTTGCCATTTGAGTCTCTTCCTGTGGAGGTATTACACTGAAAGGGTTGCTTAACTCATAAGCAATTGGCTGTATTCCTTTTCCTCCTTTTCCCCCTCTCCCTGCCCCACCCCCTTTTGCTAGAAAATGCACCAGAATATGAATGATGCTTTCTCTAAGAAATCCTCTACACGTCCTCTTTTTTAAAATATGTGATATCATTGAAAGATTAAGAACGAGCACTTTGGACAAGTTGCATACTTTTATTTTATTTTTAAAAAAAAATCTTCTCTGTAAGAATAATTAAGAAAAGAAGCATTTGTGGCTTAGAAATTTTATGTTTTTCTTTTCTGTTTTCCTGTATAATTCTTATATAATGATATGATTTGCTTGTACCATTACAGTATTAAATAGCATGCTATAGAGAATTGTCAGTTTATGTTTATACACCATAAAATACATGCTAGGACCTTTCTCCAGGGACTTCTTGCATCTTCTTCATAAAAAACAACAAAAACAACATTTTGGGATTTTTTTTAAGTATCATACCAAGATTTCATGTATATGCTTGAAACTTGGCAAAAGAAAGGGCTCTGCATTGTTTTCCTATAATAATTTCTAAAACAATAAAATAAAAGGAAAATAAATTGCATGTTTATATTCTTCAAATAACCCAATTAATAAGGTATTTTGACTTTTCTAATTCACGTTTCTTGTACTAAGTATGTTTTTCGTCTGTTCCAAAGCCAGACATTATAACCGTTCGGGGGCAGCATAAAAATCTCAAAATTGTAGGAACTCAACTTTTCCTTTCCTGGTCAGTGACACATCTACGCTTATCTGTATGCAATTTCTTCTTTATCTATATATTTTTCATTTAAAATTTCATTTTTTCATTTAAAGGAAGCATATATGATCAGCGACCAAGTCATATTGACAATCATACATATTTTTTTTCCACATGAGTTTTATTAGTTCTTCCCATTCTTTCCCTCTTCACTATATTGGTTATGAGAAGTAGTAGGGAAGAAGTAGGGGAGAAATTAAATGAAAGTGATGAAATTTTAAACAAGTTGCTTTACATGAGAAAAATTATCTTGCAGACATTGCACATTACAAAAATGGCCACCTGTATCCTAAACCAATTCTCTTGTAGGCTGGTCATAAAGCAGTCTAGAGATGTTTGGGTAAATGTATTAGCTTGACACAAACCATTGGCATTCTCAAAATGAATTAAATGACCATGGATGATCATATCATGAAACAACAAAAAGGAGCTGCTTCAAAAAAAAAGATTCTAGAGGGAATACCAGTTCCATATCTCCACTGTAGACTGTTGAAAGGAAAGGGGAAAAGAAGACTACTGGGACAGAACGAGGTGCAGGGACAAATTAATATTTCAGTTCATGTCTAAATCAACCATTATGGAAGTGAGCATTCATACCTTATATTAACTAAGAAAGAAGATTCCAAGGTAATTGTATGAATTAGCTCTTTAGATCTAACCAGATAAGCTAATCAGGATTATATTTAGATCCCAAAGATCTTCTTAGGCCCACAGTGGAATAGGAATATGTGACATCAATCCTGAAGATTGGCAGCAATATGAGACCTCGGAATGCACATGGTTAGATGTAGATTCTGGGAACCAAGCCTTCTATACTGGGATGATTATTTGCTGGTCTCTCTTTAGGCCAACTGTGACATTGGGGGAAATATGGTCCCGCTTTAGATATTGCTGACAGTATATTTGAGTGTGTTTCATTTGGTATTCGCCTTTATAGATATATTAGTACAGCCCTGTTCTGTAAAGATGAGGTTGATTGAGGAATGTTTGCAATTATAGACAATAAGTGGGAAACCTTGCCTGCAGCCCTTCAGATATTTACTCTTGATGTAGTTCTGCATATTTTTTCATAGCTGGAAAAGATGCTTGTTGCATGAATATTTTCACATGGGAAGGGGAACACATTGCTTGCTTCAAGTTCCTCAGGTGCTTGTGATGATGTGACTGTGTTGTCTACACAACTTAAAATCCAGTATTATTAAACACTACTTATGACACACATTGTGCAAGAAAATAAACAAGAATATAAAATAGGATTAATATTTAAACTAATAGAGAGAGACAGAAAAATAAAACATAGGGGATAGTAATCGAATTGAATATGAGTCAGCAATGAGTCAGAATAGGAGAGAAACCATATAATTAGCAAAAAAAATGTATAGTACCCAAGAATGAGAATAGGAAAAGACTACTTTGTCCAGCATTGACATAGCTAAGCATTGTGTTAAAACAGTAAAATCTGCTGTGAAACCTGAGAGAACTGTTACAGACAATAAGATAAAATACAGCAGGTTTCAAAGAACAACTAGAAGAGAAACACAATGATTGTCAAAATAATTGTCTCTTTGAATAGGAGATGTATTGGAGAGTTTCCTTCTGCAGAGATGTTGAAGAAAAAGTTGTGTCACTCTGTTGCCGTGAAACTGACAAATTTCTTTTTGGGTAGATGTATATTTACTGTCATCTTCATATACCAGTAGGTCTTTTATCTAGTTAACTGCAAGCTTCAAGAAGTAAACTACAAATTAATCAGCCACATTTTGGCCTAGAGTTTGTGCAGAGCCAACCTGTATGATTATTTATGGTTCACTGTGTTGTGCAACCTGACAAAATTGGTAATTTTGTAAACCGTGTCTAAGTTACTCATAACTTTGGTAAATATATGATTTGAACACAGCCATAATGGTATCTTAATAACTTAGCAAATTAATTTGAAGAGCAATTAGTTTTCTCTTAGAATCTTGTCTGTAATCTAATAGATTTTACTAGAAAGCTGAGCTGCCACCTGTGCACAGGATGATCTTCTGTGTGATTCTGAACAGTCAATATGGTAGAAGAAGGAATTTCTCACCCCAGACAACAGGCTGAAATCCTGTTCTTCTGTAACTATGATGGTGATCATTCCAATTTCCTGTGCATCTGGTCATTTATATCTGCTTCAGAATAGTCAATTTAAGGTTTATAGATTAGATTGTAAGAAGGTATTGCTTTTTCTAATAGATGTGTGAAAGTTTCAGGCTGATTATGCCAAGGTTAAGTGTGCATTTTTGTTTAATGTTGGCTTTAAACATTCTTTTTGGTTCAAAAGCAGGATTAAAACATTGATTTTAATAAATCAGTAATAATTGTATTATATTCCTGCTATGGGGCAGCTATCACCCTGTGGGAAGCAAGCCCACTTTGGATAGAATAATGGCTTCACAATGGTAACTCAGTTCAGAAATCTGACTGAACTACTTTCAGATAAAATCAAACCTCAGGACTGAATATTCACATGGTTCTACTATCTATTATAAATAAGTTAATGGTATAGAAGTATATTTTACATGTATTCTGGAAAATTTTATTCCATGAGTCAATGGGCAACTGTGTGTTGAATGAAACCCCAAAGGAAGACTTCTGTTCCTGTCTTTCATATGTGTACTTTATATGTAGATGCTACCACTGAAAATGGATTGGCTGAAAGAACATTATTGCAATTTGCATCAGGTCACAGGCAAAACTTAGGATGGAATAGAAAAGATCAAATAAGGACTGAAGAACAGTCAGAATAAGGACTAAATTAGCTTAGTTAACCTATTGTTCAAATTAAAGTGTCACATATAATTTTAAAGATGATAAAGAAGGAACGACTGCGTCTATATGTTTGATGCTGACTAAAAATTCTGATCTGAGACATATCTGCCTGTTAAGTTATTGACTGATGAAGAGATGTCGTCATCATCAGCCATTCAGTAGTATCTGACCTTCGGCCACTCTATGGATCAGGACTTTCCATTCCCCACTATCTCTCACCACCTCCTTCAGATAAGCCATGGTCATCCTGGTGTCCAGCCAATGGGTGCTAGGGCAGCCTTTTCTCCTTTTTCTGCTGATCGCTCCCAGCATGATTGACTTTTCGAGTCAGCTCGCATGACATGACCCTCTGTTGGGCAATCTTGGCTTCAAATAATATTTTTGGTGAGGTTTGGTCTATTTGTGATTTTTGCAGTCCAAAAATAACACATTCATTTATTTACTTGATATCTTATGTGTCATGATGTCATTGTGCAAATAACATGCATATATGTATGTATGTATATACATATTTATTTAACACATTTACATAGTTGCCCATCTTATAACCAACTCTGGGCAACTCCCAATAAAAAAATAAAAACAACATAAAAACCATAATAAAAGTATAAAACTAAGCACCATAAAATCATTAAAAACAACAAAAACTTGGCACCAAGTCATATAGTTCCTTATCGCAACACTTGGGGAAAAAGCCAGATCTCCAAAGCTTTACAGAAGTAGGTGGATAGAAGCCTATCAAACTTCAGGGGGCCGAGTGTTCCATAGGGCAGGGGCTACCACATTACAATAAATTTTAGATTGGGCATGCTTCCTAGCTGTCATCAAATGGCAATATATAGAGCATGCCTAGCCTATCTGATTTGTTAGGACAGGTAGATGTTTTAAGGAAAGGGGGTCCTGCAAATAACATAGCCCTATGCCATCTAGGGCTTTAAAGGTGATGTCCAGCATCTTGGATTGCACTCAGAAAGAAACTGGAAGCCAGTATAGAGAGCACAACAAAGGTGTTAGATGGCCAAACCTAGGGGCCTCCATTATTGTGTGTGCAGCTCTATTGTGGGCCAGTTGAAGATTTCTGGTGCTCTTCAAGTCCTATGTAGAATGCATTGCAGTAATGCAAACAGGAGGTGACCAAGGCTGGCATGAGTGACTGTGAGCAAGGCCTCTGGGTCCAGGAAAGTGTGCAATTGGTACATTAGATGAATCTGCAAACCTCCAACTCCAGCAGTGACTACCACCTGCTCCTTGAGCAAGAGCCATGAATCTAAGAAGATCCCCAGATGTTGCATCAGATCACTCATGGAAAGGGGCACCCCATCCTGAGTCAAAGATGAAGTATCATCTGGGCTTGGGAGCCAAAAATCTCACAGCCACTCCATCTTGCTAGAGTTGAGTTGAAGCTGATTCTTCCCCACCCAGATCCTTATATCAGCTGCATCATAATATAATATGCTAATGATGATTGTATGTTGTTTATGTTAATTGAACAATGTCATCAGTATGACATCATTTGCCCCTCTCTCTCAACCCTGATGGTCGTTAGCTGAAGGTTACTTGGATTTGCAGAAATAAGTCTGTAGGAGATAAAAGTAACCAACAGCTTATTGAATCCTGACCTAGGCATGTTCACTATGATTCACTAAGATCAAATAAAAATTAGTTATAAATATTTGAATGCAGATTTTTCAGTTAAGAATTGGTAAATAGGAGATATAATCCCAAAGCTGAACAGAAATCTTTATATGCTTCAAGCAGTGTTTATGAAGGTCACTGCCCCAGTATATTTAGACATTTTCTGCATGTAATGAAATCTATATCAATAGCAGGGGTTTGAAGATAATTTTTTTTTGTTTATTTTTATCCCAATATCTTTTTAACCTTAGCCAAAGGCCAAAAGGTTTAGCATTCAACAACTGCAAGAAAGGAAAAGAAAAATAATGCAGTGATTTTTTTTTAATTCAGAAAACAAGTATGTGTCTAAATCACCAACAGTTCAACAACTTAATCTTATGAGTCAACTGCTGCTGGATAAACATCATTCCTGTTTGCTGATCCCAAAAGTATAGCATAATTTCTTTCCAGGAGCTTTTATTTATTGCCACAGTGTATGTATAAGTCACACTTTTTGCTAAAGGCAGTGGAAGATATGTGTGCAAATACCTATTTTTGACATTTGCAACTGGAGAATAAAACTGAACATAAAATATAATATAAAAATATTACAAATTTCCTAGGAAATGGTCACTTTCGCCACAGCTTTACATGCATAAATTAAGAAAAGAATGGGATTAGGTTTGGACATGCCTTGATATTAGTGAAGCTGCAGCGCCCTGCCTTAAAATTAAGACTAGGAGATAGCAAACTAAGACTATATACCTGGGGTAATACCCCCCCCCCGCTTGAACTCAGGTGAATGGCAGCACCAATAAGCATCTCAAAAAGCTAAGTTGTGTTAACCTTCATTCATATTTTGGAGACTATAGGAAAACTAAGGTCTCCAAGGTAATCTAGAAAGTTGGAAAAAGTATCAACAGAAGTTAATATAGAGAATACTTCTGTATTTTTTACAAACTATATGAATGTTACTAAGAGTTGAGATTGACTTCAGTTGGATTTACCCATTAACTCTCATGGAACTTAATAGGATTAAGTTTTGGATATAAACACACAGCACTTTAATTGTTTTAACTCTGATTTGGAAGTCCTGGATCTCATGTTGTTTGTCCACATGAGATCTTGGACAACATGAGGTCCATGACTTCAAAATTAGAGTTCTCTCCACCATGCTGCCAATTTTCAATAGCAAAGTCCACAGGAATTGGGTTGTGATTCCCACGTTTTTCTGGTAAATCCCTGAAAAATATAATCTTATCCCTTACATCACAGGTATCAAACTCGATTGTGTCACATGATGTATCGTGATGTATCGCAACATTTTTTGCCTTTGCAAAGCTGGGTGGGCTTGGCCTGCGCAAAGTGATTTGTGGCTACTCATAGATACACCTCTGTGTAGTATTTGAATTCTAGAATGCTCTTGCTGCTAAAATTTGTAAAGCACCTACTACTTGGTCATTGTTACTTACCGTTTGAATACCTCTCTCTTTATCTAGGGCTTTTCTATATTAATTTTTGATTAATGGCTTTTGTCTTTTGTGGCTCACTTTGTATGCAGTAATTCAGTGTGGCCCTCAGTTTCCCCAAAACAGTAAATTACAGTTAATTGACAATTAAATGCCTTCCTTGACAAGTGGATCTTAAAAATTATTTGAAGAAATTACCCTTCTCAGAATGTCACTCTATGAGAGAAATGGGCAGTCTCCAAGTTTGATAGATAGATGATAGATCAGGGATCTCCAACCTTGGCAACTGTAAGAGTTGTAGACTTCAACTCCCAGAATTCCCCAGTTAGGATGGGGAATTCTGGGAGTTGAAGTCCACAAGTATTAAAGTTGCCAAGATTGGAGACCCCTGTGATAGATCATAGACAGATGATAGAAAAAAAGGAAGGAAGGAAGGAAAAGAAAGGAAGAGGAAGGAAGGAAGGAAGGAAGGAAGGAAGGAAGGAAGGAAGGAAGGAAGGAAGGAAAAGATAGCGCTGCTGGAAGATGTAATTTAGCAACATTTTCATGACAAGTTCCCCAGTACTGTGTTGCTCAGCTCTGCATAGGTTTCAGTTTCACTGAAGGCTACTAGGGCAGAAAAACAAAGAAAGGGTGATCTCCCATGCTTAAACCTATGAAATTGAGAAACTACTCCACAGTAGTCATTTTTCGCAAGGAGTTTGAGGTAACTGTCTGTTTGTGCACAAATGGTATCTGGACATACAGTAAGTACAGTACATAGGAATATTTTAAAAAAACACCAAATATTATAAAGCAGCATATGTAGTTGTGATAAAAAAAGCAAAACATAAAAAAAATTCACTAGCATAGAATAAAGTAGCTCAGGAGGCCTCAAAGATATCTGAGATAAATATCTTTTGCCATTAGAAAGTAATCCTCAAAGAGTCAAATGCATTTCTTTGAAAAAGAATTGCAGAGCCTTGCATGATAGAAAAGACCTGTCCTGACTCATCCATTCTATTATACTTCAAATGGTAATGGGTCATAAAGTAGAAAGATGAAAATAGAACTGGAACTTCTTTTTTTCTTGCATATGGAAATATATTAAATTATCTTTTAAAAGCTTCCTCTATACCAATTCTGAATAATACATTTATCCATTGTCTATACTTACTGGCACAACTTTCCCCACCTTTCAGATAGAAATCTTTTCTACTCTTCACAGTAATGGCAAAGGAAGGACGAGGGATGATTGTCTGCATTGCCACTGAACATCAGTCCTACTAAAAAAAAGGGGGTTTCACATATGGAAGTTTCTTCTAAACTGCTGACACTAAAAACAAAGGTTGAATTTTATACCCATTTACTTGGAAGCAATTCTTTAATTAATTCTGCTTGCTACTAGTATAGAATTCTATTATGAAAAATGATAGATATGCGTAAATTACAACATTCGGTTTGGAATCTGATCTAGCAAACATAAATGGTTAAAACATTTTTGTAACCTGAAATGGATAAAATGTTGAGGAATTCTATTTTGATCTGAGAGTTGAAGTATATGAAATTCCAGACAATATGCTTGGTTGAGTGGGTTACTTGCCTTGATATTTTGAAGAGAAATTAAAAGGACAGTAATGCTGATATAGAAATTAAAAGGACAGTAATGCTGATATATTTCAAAATTTCTTACTGAAATTATGTTGTTTTTTTGAAGGAATCAAGTCTGTGAAACCCCATAAGAATAATTTAGTTGTTTGTTTTCAGAAGAATGGTCTTTATTTTGGAGGAGGGATATTCAGAAGAAGATGTACTTATCCTGTGCTTTTTTGTAAACAATTGTTATAAAAATAATTTATAGATCTTGCTGCATTTCAAAATAGAGATTCTTCGAATTGAGTGCTCTTCTTGTCTTCCTGTGCTCCTGGGGTGTTTGTTTTGTTTAAATCTTCTGTGAAGCTTTTTTGGTGGAATCAATAAAAATGGCCATACATCAATAGAAGCTAAGATGAATGCATAGCTCAAGGTATCTTTGTATTCCACTCATTCACATTTCAATCACAAAAGTACAATCAAAGTGGGGTCATCTTCTGACGGAGGCAGAAGATCCGGAATTTTCCAAGTAAGCTAACATAAAATGTTAGCCCCTCTCAGTTTGCCTAATATTCTTTCAGTATTGTTTTTTTGGGGGAAAATGAACAAAGAATACTGAACATTAGTATCTTATGACTCCAGCATTCTACCTCCGAACACTATGATTAAAGAGTCATGATAGAATCATTAATCATGATTAGAAGATGGATGTAGTCAGTAAACTACATCCTCTCCTCTCTTTGTCCTGTAATTTCCCTATCATGCTGTGATAAACTGTATCAATTTTTTTATAGATGTACTCTCTGTGTGTTCATAGAGATGCTTAACCAGCTCAGTTAGTAACTGTTCTGTTTACAAAATATCTGAAGTTTAATTAGACTCTAATGTCTATACCTCTCCAAATCCCAAAAGGCTAACAAAGCTTTGGAAATTTCAGTAGTATATTTGTTCGGCTTAAGAAGAGCCTTGCTTAATTTCTAGAACTGCTGAATCTACCCAGTGGAGCCATATGATTGCCAGGTCTGTTGTGCACGTCTAAACCCCAGGGCTATAATATCACAAGGTTCCATCAGAACTAACAAAGTGGAAGAAAGGCATGTGATATTGTTGTACAAGTTATTATCCCTGAATATGGAGATGGGTCCATATCGTTCAGTCCTTATCTCTTTAAATCAGAGTTTTGTGCTCTTAGAAAATGAATGCAGGCCAGTTCTAGTTATTTTGTATAAAATGTTAACTTCCAACAATATTTGTTATTATTACTTAATCCAAAGTTTGTGCTACATTCAAGATTTTCTTTGACATATCGTGAGCTGAATATCAAAGAAACATTTCCTTGATGTTCTTGCTAAAAATGAATCTGAAGTTGAAATAAATTTTAACAATAGGTCATTTTAAAAGAGGAATTTACTCAGTTTCACTAAACTGAATTAATAACCTAATTATTATCAGCTCCTGCTCTGGATCCTTTGTATGAAGTTCTCTTCAGATCAGTAGTTTGTTCAATATGAAAACATGCTGCATATTCTTAGGTAGTCAAGAGGTTAATATCTCTTTTTTTAAAAAGTAGGAAATTGCAAAATAGAACATAGTTTAAATCAAAGGCAATTTTTGGCCCATGGATTTCATTAAAAAAAAAAAAGATTACTTTGGCTCTGAGGGCTAAAGGATTGGAATAGGAAGTTTTAGAAAACAAAATGGAGCCGTAAAGTAGTTAACACAGCCATTTAGATCTTTATGTCAGTAAAAAAAATCATGCCACCAAAATTTGACCACTTTGCTGCCAAATTTCAAGAGTGTAATTTGGGGTTCTTGCAAAAGCCGCAAAATGAAAGCTGTAGCTGCCCAAGACTATTTTAAAGGGAATCTTCAAAAGTAAAAACTTTATTCTTTTCTAGCTCCCATTTTCTAGTTTTCTTCTCCAAACATAGACTTGTAAACTGGTCGCTAAATATGCTCAGTATCTATTGGACTACATTGTCGATCTACTTCTGCCTTCAGATTTTTCTTCTGAACAATTTCTCCCACTTTGGCAAACTATCTGCTAGTGTAGTTTGGAAAGGATGGTTGGCCATAAAAATTCCCTACAGAGAACATGAATTTACTGTTATCATGTAAGAATCTGAGTTCCTGATAGAAAGTATAGCATGTGGGTATAGCATATCATTTCATAAGATTACATTAATAATAATAATAGGCATCTAAAAACGATAAAAAATGGACAATGCTTTGTATTTATATATGTATAGTTAGGCTGTGCAAACCTTTTTAAGCAAAGTCTGCTTTGAATGGCATCTGGGGCTATCAGGGTAAGGCCAGGACAAAGACATGGGTAAAACCAAAACAAAACATAAGTTTGATTAAATTACAATTAATGCAGCTAATTAATGCAGCCATGCTTTTAATCATTTCCTCATTCTATCAAGATAATTACAGTTTGCTGGCAACTTTTAAACATAGTCTGGAAGCACACCCAACTGTTTTAGTGGAGAAACCATAATTACAATAAAGTACTGCTTTTTTCAATCTCAAATTTTCCTGTTGCGTGGAATTGCAGTTCCTTTTATTTCCAGCCAAAGGCCTGACTTGCAGTCCATAAAACTGAAGCCCAACATAACTAGACAGAACCAAATTGCAGAAGATTGGTATAATGAATGGTGTTATGGCACTACTAATGTAATGGCATAATTGTTTTCTAACAGTAATTGTGTTACCTGTAATGTCACATTTCAGCTCAGGGCAATTGTAAGTCTTGTCTCTCTAGATTCTCAATATCCTCATTCCAGAATTGGTTTATTGGTCTCTTGGACCAATAAATTCAGCAAATATGGATGCTTCACTGCTGAAAAGGATGAAGCCTATGTTTCCTATTGTACAAATACTGTGGCATTGTCTGGAATGCCCTACAAGCTATGAGTCTGAATTCAAATGTGATACCCTGGTAAAAAGCACTAAGTCTGAAGCCTAGGGTGAAATGACACCCCTGGTGATAGCTGATGGTGAGTAGGAAAGTTTCAGTGACATCTGCAGTAAGTTTTGACCATAATCGATAGACGTCAGTAATCTCAATCCTAACAGGAAGTTATATGTACTTAGTCAAGGGTATCTTAAATGACGGAGGGTCTAGTGAAGTTTCCTAAGGTGGCAAAATCTACAAGAAATTGTTGCATTTCAGAACCATTCTGAGTCTGCAGAAAGACAGGAATGATAGAGTGCTGATGCATATTTCCACGTATTTGGGTAGACAAGAAGGAAGCCAACTGCAACAAAAAATCTGCTTATTGCAGCACATGACAGTCAGCACATATATAAATAACAGCACTCTGTGTTTTAAAGTCTTGGCTTTTCCTCCCTCCTTTTTGAATTAATGCATAATTTTTCATTGTCATCTAGGTCCTAGAAAGCAGCTAAGATTAGCTGATGCAACAATGCTCTCTAGCCTGGAATCCACTGGTCTTAGCTATGCCAATTTCATGCATAAGGACTAAAATACAAGAATGTTTAGAGAAAGTGGGTGTTAGATAGGAATCATGATGCATAATGTATCAAGCCCAAAACTAGAGCGAGAAGATTAATTCATAGTTGATAAGAATTTAATTATTTAAGAGACAGATTGCAATGGTTTTCATTGCTCTTTTTCAGGGCCAAGTAATCTGAAATTGCTTAAGATGGAACTTGTGTGTGATCCGCAGTCATTGATTGTGACTCAAAATCAACTGTGCTCTTCTCTTTATAATTTGCATTAGTGACATTGATATTTATTGTTGAACTATTCTTGTGCCAAAAGAGACTTTGATTATACTTCTACATATAATTTCATGGAAGATCAAGTTATCTCTCATTGAAGGATGGTTATAAGAATCCTTTCCCATCAATACAGAGAAGAGGGAGAAATTGTTCTTAGGGCTGTTAAATAGCATAGTAACAAGAAACTGCATCATTTTCCAAAGAGCTTTTGTGCAACCCCCTCTCAAAAAAAGAATGATACAGTAATGTCCAAAATATTAACAGTAAACCTTACAATTCTAGATATGGAAATGAAACTTTATTTTCCTTACTACTTTTTAAGTTACACTTTCCAATTGATTACTTAGATATGGAAAGAAATAAAATAAATCCATTGTTGTATAATAAACTGTGGACTTGCTGAAAGAAACATATCATCCTTATAACTGTGTCTGAAATAAAGCCAAATAATATTTTTATCTCAGTTAGGAAGATAGTTTACCAAGTACTCTTCTAAGAGTTCGGTATAATATATATACTTTAAATTCTGTTAATTATTCCTTACTATGTGGGGTTGATCTAATATTTCAATGGTTTCCATGGGTAGACTAGTTTTATAGATCCAAACTGTTTATAAGTTTGTGTTTATGTGTTTTTATGTGTATGTGAGAGAGGTGATATTTACTATTGTCTATCAAACTTAGAGTCATCTGGTGAAATGGATAGTATGAAAAAACTCAGACCTTTGGCCCTACCATAGACTATAATAAATCAGGCTCTATGCCAATGATTTTGAACTAGGAATCCCCAAACATTGGCCATGGAAGCAGAAGCTTACAAGAATTACAGGGGAAAATATCTGCAGTACCAGGTAATTTGTCCAAATTTTAGGGAGATACATTTAAGTACAAGTTTATACCATAATAACCAAACAAAATGTATTAAACTGTTGGCCCTAATAAGGGGAGAGCTGCCATTTTATGTTTCATTTGTCAAAATGTATTTGACAGCAACATTTTTTTATGTATCTCCCACTTCCTAGGATAACTACTTTGAAACAGAAGGGGATTTCTGAGAAGGGGAAGCATTGTATTGTTTATATCTGTGTGGGTATCATATGTACAATCTGATGAATCAGAAGATCCTGGTAGGCCTCCAAAAATCTTACTTTGTAAATTAAGACAGTACAAGAAAACTACTCTGATTGGACACATCCCCAGGTCCCACAAATCCACAAGTTTATCCCTAGAAATATTTCAAAATTCGGGTATGTTCTGTAACAGTCTGCAGTATTTCAGACAAAGAGGGGTCCAGAGTCCATACTCAACATCTAGAGACCTGTAAAGATAAAATATGCTCTGAATCACATTCTTAAAACATTGCCAAAAAGGAGGATCGAACAACGAAATCATTGAACTTGGATGCTTGATACTAAATTAATGTATTGAATAATTCTCCTGCTAATTTTCATTTAAATCTTTATTCAAAATAAACTGCTCATGATAACGTTGGATCTGATCCCCCACCCTTTAATTTATGTTTCAAAAACAGAAGAGATTAGAAGAAAGAAAGTATATTTTTACACACTTCAAAATATAATGCATGAAATTTGGTACCATAAAATGTGATGGACTGAATACCTAAATGCTATTAGCCATAATGTTATATGGTGCATCTAGTTCAGAAGTGTTAATTGTCTGAGTACCAGTCACTGAGGAGCAACAATGGGAAGGTGGTAATTATCTTGATATCTGCTTGAGAGCTTCCCATGGGCATCTCAGAGAAAAACAGACTGCTGGCCTGTTTCAGTAGGGATCTTTTCAACTTTTTATCTCAGTGTGCAAAATTCTAAGAATGGATTAGCAGCTATAATTCTTTTTATTGTGTATAGAAGATGTGAATAGTTCATATTGAGCAAAATTGCATTAAGTGCTTGTTTCTCAGACTCATTAATTAGACACCTACCACAGTAGAATTAATAATAAAATATTATTTTGCCTTTTCATATTCACCAACTGATATTTAGCGTTATGGAAACTGGAAAACATCAGACCATATTTGGCTGCTATATTTAATACCCACCTACCCACAAGTGAGATCCAATAGTTTGGAATATTGTTAACATTAAAAATACGTTATAAATTTAATAAATATTAAAGCACTGTTAATATGCCCTAGAATTTTATCTAGGCTCTTGTAATAGTAAATCATACTTTCCTGCTTTTTATTAAGCTGGACACTCAAGGTATATTCTGTGTCTATTAATGAAATATTAATTAAACTTAACAGATTGAATATAATATACTGGCAAATTATTATTATTTTTCTGACATCCGAATAGCTTTTGTATCTGATTTTTAAATTGACGGCAAACCTTATAATGAATCTTTTGCTTTTCTTCCAGATGTTCTAATGTTATTAACTTAGCAGCTGGTCGGGTACTTATTGACTTACTTCAACCTCCTCTTCTCTTATCCCATATCAACCCTGATATTTACACAGAGATTTCAAGTTTGTCATAAAACTTCTGAAACCTTTTTTTAAAACAAAATATGCCAGCAACATACATTACATTAGCAAAACTAGAGAATATAAAATGTTTTCAGTATTCATATTGTGTTAATGATTCCAATGCAAAAAAATATAGGTAAGAATTTTTATGAGTTGCCGGAAAGCTGATCTGAAAATACAGTCAGTGTGGTTAATGGCCAGTTACTGGATTTGGTTAGGCATTTATTGGATTAAGCACCAAACATTAAAGTAGGAGAATGTCACCCAATATGATGCTTTTCATAGTGGCTGGAAAATGGGAAATTCAAAAGCGGGACATGGAGGAAACAGATGTTGTTTGTCCATAGGTATGTGTGGGTTATCTTTTAGATTTCATGTTATTCCTCTGTAAGATAAATAAACTGTATATTCCCCTACATAGGAAGTGTGTGAGTTTGTTCATTTGTGTTGCTCTCGCATTGTTTGTAAAATGTTGTTAAACAGATGTGGACTTTAAATATAAAACTGTAAATTAATCTCCTTTAATCTCTTCCAGTGCCCTGGAGATGTATTTGATATAAATCCTATCATCCCAACAAATGTGGTGATTCATTGTTGGAATTATATGAATATTTTGCAGTTTTAGCTAGGTAGGTAGGTGAGTCTTTATCTACTTTCTCCAACTAAGGAACATTCCCCAACAATTCTGCATTAAAAACAACATCAGTCAATTTGATGAAAATGTAACCATACATCTCTCAGCAAAATTGTTACATCTGACATGAGGATTCTATTTACAATAATGTCCTTCTGAGCAAGCCAAATTATATGCAAAGGTCTCATCTTTTATTGAGCAACATTCAGTTAGTTATCCATTACCTCTATGGTTTCTCACGTTTAACACAAGTCAACTTAATCTCACAATAAAGCCATTTTTCCCATGAAATGTTTTCAGATTAGCAAGCAGTGACAACCAGGGAGTTTGCATAGTCGTAGAAGGTTAGCATTATACTCAATAAAACATGCTCAAAAAAAAATCCCCTCCCAATCTAAAGATGAGATATTAAAAAAGAAGCTTCTTTCCCCAGAAAAGAAAACAGTTGGGATGCTGGAAGTCCAAGTTCGGACCGATATATTTCATATATAATTTTTATTTCTATTTTTTACCTACATACTCCTGCTTTCAGTTGGGTTTTTCCACATTTTCCTTCTCTCTAATGTCATTTCTCAGCATATTTCAGACATTCTGTAAGAGCCATTGTATAGGCTTTCTTGACCAACAGTAGGTTTTCAGACTTGCTATACTAGTAAAACTGGTTAATAAGGATGATTGTAGTGGGGGCAGAGGGACAATGAGCATTTGTTGCTAAAAATATCAAAACAGTCACTTCTCTTGAGGGCTTGTTAATGAAGATAAAGGAAAAACTGCAGGTGATGGTGGCTAGAGCTAAACTATGGTATTGCCAAAAGGGAGGTGTAAAGCTGTACTATTTATAGAATATTTGAGGACTTGTATAATGAGTCAGAGCAAGGGTCTACTATTAGAGAGCAAGACTGTATCTAGTTCAACATCTGCCCCATTTTAAAGGAGTTAGTCTATTTGAAGTTGTTTTTCAAGAGTTTGCCCAATTCAAGGCTGTTTCAGAGATAAAGCAGCTCAGAAGCTGAAAGGGCATAGAGGCCTTAAAGCTGCCCACAGGTAGTTTAACCTCTGGCAGCAGCAGCTAAGCAGGCAGGCCTGTGTTATCTAGACAGTCTTTCCTACTACAATATAATACACTGTATTTTTATTTAAAAGCTTCCTTTTTATAACCCTATAGCCCCTGTTCGGGTAGAGTTGGGGTGACTGGATGGAGCTGAGTGTATACTGGCCGGATGCCTTCCTGACGGGAATGGGACAACTTGTCACAGCCAACTTGCTGCGGCCAACTCATCATGGCCAACCTACCATGGCCAATTCGCAATAGTCAACCATCATGGCCAACTCACTGCAGAACAATGTGCCATGGCTAACTCACCACGGGACAACTCTGCAGGATAATTTAACAATTCTATTTAATTATTTAAAATAAATAAAAATTATTTTAATTTTTGCCATTCACATTTCATTCTGTCCCTCCTTTTGCATCCTTTCTTTAACGATTCTATTCCCCCTTTTGTTTGATATTAGTGTAACTCTTGTCCCACAGCAAGTTGTCCTGTGGCAAGCTGGCCGTGGCAAGTTGTCCTGCAGTGAGTTGGCTGTGGCAAGTTGGCTGTGGCGAGTTTGCCGTGGCAAATTGTCATAGACCCTTCCTGACACCTGTGTGGAGTTTGCAGAAGAGGGTTTTTTGCGCCTTAGGAGAGAAATATCTACCGCTATCTAGGATTGAACTTTCAACCATCTGATTAGGAGGCAAATGTCTTCACCACTAGGCCACCATGCCACTATCTACACCTATGTTTATTTAAATTTCTGCATTTATTTCTAAAAATGTATCTATTCCTGGGAGTCCCAAGGTGCTGCTCATAGGCACGCTACCTCCCTTCTGTCTTGCCTGACCCCATAATCTCTTCTACATTTTAACAAATGTAAAGGTTAATTTAAATAGAATGAAAAAAGAAGTGGCATGTAGCAAAGTATGCAATATCCTTTCATGACATTATTTTAATCCCCAATCAGTCTTTTAAATTTCATATAAGCTCCACTGGCCCAGTGGCTCGTTTCAATGTATATACCTGCCCATAAAAATGATGAATATTTTGAGGAGTAACATGGAAGCAATAGATTTGTCTCCCCCATTTGCCTTCTGATATTTTTTTCTTCCACGGTAAAACCTTCACCCATGGCAATAATTTTCTTTGAATTATCTTGAAAATTAAATTTTCCTAGCCAAGGAACTCTGACATATAGATCATCACATGTCTGCTTTATGCAAACATTTGTCTTTTTTTTTCTCATAATGCATTTCTTATGTTTTTGACCATGTGTCAGTAGTTGCTCTTAACAACTGCCAGAGATTTTACAAGGTCACAAGCAGAAGCTTTTCCTGGCTTGGAATATTTAATTATGTATGTTAGGGATTGGACTTTACACATCAACAAACATTTATTTTTATCCGTCCTTCATTTTCCATATTCTGAGGGGAGCAAAACCTTTTCCAAAGAGGAAGGTTTTTAAATGGACAATCTGATATCCTCTATTTTAGTTGGATGACATACAGCTCCAATCACCTCTAGCTAGTTGGCCAATGGCAAGGATTTATGGGGAACTATAGTTCAAATCACATCATGTTACATATTCTTGCTTTGCAATGTAGTTAGCTTCAGAGAAAGAGAGTTAAATCAGCAGTAAGGAAGAAACTCAGTTGCTTTATGCCTTGTGAAGGCAACAACCCCCACCCCCCAAAATAGTGAGAGTGAAGCTTCTTAAAATTTGGTGATATTTTGTATTTACTTAAAATATACAAGACTGTGTTTGCACACTGCACTAAGCGATGGTTGAATAAGCATCTTAATTTGTTAAATATGGTTTATGGTTTATAAAGTATGTTGGCCGCAATTCTAACAAAGCAACAAATAAGTAAACTACATTCTAGCTTAACACATTCTGTGGATGAGGCAATAGGTTGTCTTTCCATACAATCAAAGCCCTGTATAATCTACCACAATCATAAAAGTGAGACATAATGAAAAACATGAAATTATTTATTAGCCATTATATGCCCTAGCAACCAGTGCAGTGCAGACTGAAAAAAATGTGGATTATTTTGAAAGAATGACAGATTCAGACAAAGAGATGCATACCTGATTTAAAATAAAATGGTTTGGTGGAGCTGGTGATTAACTATGATTAGCAATTCTGCTTTGAAGAACAAAGGTAGACCTTATTTTGACAGTTTGGTGATAAGCAATTATGTCAGAAAAAGTCAGGATAACTTGAAGGAAGAGGGAAAAGAAATAATGGGCTTGATCAAGAACCATCATATCATGTTTCGTGTTGGACTCAAACACCATGAACTGTTAAAAGAATGGTTATACATATGCAGGAGCAAAAGAAAAATAATACAGGTAGTCCTCGACTTACGACCACAATTAAGCCCAAAATTCATGCTGTTAAGTGAAACATTTGTTAAGTAAGTTTTGCCCCATTTTACAACCTTTCTAGCCACAGTTGTTAAGTGAACCATTGCAATTGCTAAATTAGTAACGTGGTTGTTAATCTGTCTTCCCCATTGACTTTGCTTGTCAGAAGGTCGCAAAAGGGATCACATAACACTGCAACAGTCATAAATATGAATCAGTTGCCACGCAGCTGAATTTTGATCACATGACCATGGGGATGCTGCAACCATCATAAGTGTGAAAAACGGTCATAAGTCACTTTTTTTTCAGTAGCGCTGTAACTTTGAATGGTCACTAAATGAATTATTGTAAGTCGAGGACTACCTGCATCTACAAGTTTAATTTGCAGAAGATGAAGTAGTATTAAAATCAAAATACCAGATCTTGGTGAGACATTAGAAGAAAATTCCTACTGCGAACTTTTCACCAGTAGGATAAGCTTTATCAGAAGTGATTTTTACAGGAATTATGTAAGTAAAAAATAGACATATGTAAAAAATATGGCAGGCACAGCCACACACCTCTGTGTATTAATTATTCACCCGTGCAGATGGTTAGCAGCATCCTCGATATGCAGCTAATGAGTAGGCTAGCTTGGTCGCTCAACAGTGAGACACTGGTGAAGTGGGTGTAGCAGCGCCTGCATTTTCTACATCACATGAGAAAAGTACATCTTCCTTGCCCCATCCTTACTACTTTCTATAGAGGGACGATCGAGAGCATCCTGTCATATTGCATTACTGGAAGCATTACTGCTTGAGACAGGAAGGCGGTGCAAAGAGTGGTGAGGATGGCAGAAAAAAATATTGGTAGTTCACTTCCTTCTATCCTGGACATAGCATAAAAGCGATGCTTTAGCAGGGTCCGCAGGATTGTTTGGGACGCTACACATCATCTTCACAACCTGTTTTCTTTGCTCCCTTCTGGGAGGAGGCTTTTTGGTATCCAAAGAGGAACATCCAGATTCAGTCACAGTTTTGTTCCATGTAGCATCAACCTTATGAACTCTCAAGTTTCCTCTTTCCGCTATGTATTAAAAAAGGACAGTTTTAATATTTATATGTATATACATTGTGTGTGTGTATTATGTGTATATATGTGTTATATATGTTTATGGGTAGATAATATACTTTCTTTTGAGAGCAGGCAACAAAATTTCATTTTTAAAGAGGGGCAGTGTGCTGTCTGTAAAAAATGACAATAAAGGTTCTATCTATCTATCTATCTATCTATCTATCTATCTATCTATCTATCTATCCATCCATCCATCCATCCAGATCCTACATAAGCAGCTGATTAGACTAATTGACTCCCTACTTCTTGTCTAACATTATAGTTGTAAAATTACATACGAGTTGAACTACTGGGATCACATTGGTTATATATGTTTCTGGATTTGGCCATCGAAGTTTATAAATTATGTTTTATGGTATGCGTGCTGTATCAATCCAAACCATCCATGATGGTTTATAAACCATAGTTGTAGCTTAGCATGTTGTATGAATCTAGCAATTTTTGGCTTATTTAATAAACAATGGTGAAACAAAATAACACAGCATACAAACAATGTAAATCTAACAAAACTTCTATTGGGTAGAGGATAAAATATTTCAACACATCTGGAAGACATCAGGATTAGAAAGTTTGGGTGGGGAGTTTAGTAAGGCAGAAATACTGAAAAAAGATACAGGAAATGGGCTAAATAAAAAATTAGTTGCAATGTGAGAGAGAGAAGAAAAGAACTTTAAAAAAACAAACAGAAAAAGCTGAAGAATCCCAAGACAAAGAAAATAAAGAGTTGAAATATCCTTTTTTTATATGTATATATAGAGAGACATGTCAATCTTGGTCTACTGTGAGGTTTTACCTTTGCTTGGTCTTTCTTTTTAAACCAAAACAATCACATCTCTTTCAACATATGAGTCATAGCTCTCAAGATGCCTCCATAATATTAGAGCCAAGATGTTGATCACCTGTCAGAAGCAAATGCTGATTGAAAAATACTATGAGAAAACAAACACCCACAGTTCTCTCAGGTAAAAGAATGGTTTGTTTTTTGGGAGCAAAAAAGCTTTCATTCTTTAAGCATTGTTTTCATGATTTGGATTGTGGCAGTGAGTCAAATTCCTTGCCTCCTTTCAGACCTCCCAGTCAAATAGTTTCTCGCAGGGATGCTCTCTTCTGCAGAAAATATCAGTGCTGCCTCACGCAGCAGCATGAAAAAAGGAAGTATTAAATTATTAATTATTCAAATAATAATTAATATAGCACGTGTAAGTTCTGGATATGCATGAATATAAGCAATGGCTTGAAGAATATGGGCGATGAAAGTCCATATTTCAGAGAATTATAATTGCCCACTCTCATTAATTGTTTTACTCAGTAACGTAATACAAAGAAAAGCAAATTACAAAGCTCCTGTCTTAAAGAGTTTGCAACAAAATGTAATAGTGAAAATTATGAGAAGAGATTAACACAGAGAAAGGGTTGTAGAAGCTAATTATTTTCCCTTCTGCTTCAATAGGTCTATCCAAATCATATTTTTGCAGATTGGATATGAAGTATATTAGTGAGAGATAAACATTGGTGGAAACATTATAAATTCTAAATTTTATTCTTTTTCTTCTAAGGCTGGAGAAAAATATTGAAGAATGCCCTTTTCAAAGCATGCTAGCATGAACACAGCACCACTATTTAAAGCACTGATTACAGTCATAATTAGGACTAGAATTGTGATCGTAAGTTGTTATGGTTGTAAGTCGAGGCTCCATGTGACTGGACTTGATTTTACAATTGTTTTTATGATGGTTGTTAAGCAAGTCATTCTAGTTGTCAGGTGAACCACAAGGTTATAGGTGCAAATATTGTCGAATGGCCTTTTTGGGTTGTAAAATGGCAAAAAACATCGCAAAAAATGTAATCATGTGACCATGGGATGCTGCAGCCAGACATAAATGTGAACCAGTTTCCAAGCACCCAAAATGTGTTCATTTGACCATGAAGTAGTACAGCAGTCATAACTCATGAGCAGTCACTCATAAATACCTTTTTTTTAATCCATCATAATTTCAGATGGTTGTTAAGCGACCAGTCATAAATCAAGACCTACCTGTAAGGCTTATGTGCAGCTTCTGTTCCCAAACGTAAGCAAGCAAACAGGAAGCTAAGAGGGCAGCAAGTATCCTGGATGTTCTCTATGAAAAGCTAAATGTACAACTCCAATATAGAAAGCACCTGGCTTGGCAGTAGTACTTATGAGAAGGATCTGGATGTCCTAGTGGACCATAGATTAAGCACGAGCCAACAATATATTATAGCTGCCAAAAGAGCCAATATAATCTCGGGTTGCACCAATAAAGTTATAATATTGAGATGACAGGAACTGATAGTTCAGATCTGGTCAAATCTAGAATACAGTGTCCAGTTTTATTACCACAGTAGAAGAATGATACCAAGCAAGAGTGCAAAGAATAACCAAGATGGTGAGGGGCTGGGAGGCTAAATCATATGAAGAACTGAATATGTTTAACTAAGAAGAGAAGGCAAAGGGGAGAGTTGATAGCAGCCTTCCAGCAGTTGAAAAGCTGTCATAGAGAAAATGAGCAGGACAAAAACCAGTAGGTGGAAGCTTCACAGAGAGAGAGATCGACATTTGAAATAGGGGTGAATTTCCTAACCTTGAAAGTTATTAATTGGTGGATGCTAGGGATTTTCAGTTAAAGGCTGGGGTCATCTGAAGGGCTAGAGCAGGGGTCCCCATGCCCCATGCCATGGCCTACTGCCGGCCCTTTGGAATTGGGTCATGGAAGTGGTGGATGAGTGCGGGTGCACATCCCCACTTGTGCAAGCAGTGAGTGCATGTGGATGCCACTTGCGCAAATGGAGCTGCGCACATGCGTGCCCGCCACTGGCAGTCATGGAGCTTTGTGCACGTGTGCCCACAACTCACATGGAACTATCTCCTTTCTTCCCTCCTCCAGACATCTGCAAAGCCAGAAAGGTTGGGGAACTCTGTGTTAGTGTGAAAGACCTCCAGTGAGCCTTCTAACCCAGTGGCGAGGACACCACTAGTTTGCCTTGTTTTGTAACTGTCCACACTCATTAGATCAGCCAATTTATGAGGGTGCCCTTTACATGCTTTCAAAGTCCCAGTTCTGTTTTTAATAGTATGCTTAAAATAGCATATTTAGGATTGATTACATTAGTCTCTTAACCTAAAAGAACTCAGAATTTGCCTTCAGAGACTTGCTTTTTTCCTTTGAAAGTCTTATTTGTAGACTTTGAGGCAAGTTGTTTTCACTGAGGAAAAAAAAGTGTGGGAAGAAAGCTTAATGATCACTACTGCCATTCTTTTGCTGCAATAAAGCAATTATCATCAGCATATGGTTACCCTTTGTTCAGAAAGTAGAATGGCCAGATATTATCGGTCTAACATATCAAATATTTATCTACATTTTAATAGCATCACTTTAGTATCACAGCATAGTGGCATATTAACAATAAAAGTAGATGAATTTTGCCTTGATGTGTGTAATTAATCAAAACACAATGCAGAAGGAAATTTTCTTCATTATAAAATCTATCACATCTAAATATGGGATGTGTAAGTCTGTATTTAAAGTAAACTGACCCCTCATTGGTATTCTCTAGATCTGGTAGGACTCAATCGGAGTAGCTGTGTAACCTGATTAACCACTTTGTGAAAAAGTGCAGCTGTGCCTGATAGTTGGAAAAATGCTGTTCTTGTTCTCCCATACAAGGGGGAGATAGCTAATGAATACAAAAGCTGCAGGACACTTAATTGGTTAAATCTGTCTGGAAGACATTTGGCAGAATTCTCATCTAAATACTACGAGAAGTGACAATGAGCAAGAGTTGGGAGTCTAATGTATCTTTATGCCAAGCAGAGGGTGAACACAGTTGTTTTGCTCTTTAGCAGGTCACTGTGAAAGGTAGAAGCACGAGAAAGAAACTTATCATACATTTATTGACTTAAAGCTTATGATAAAGTGAATGAGCTTGAATTATGAAATACTTTGCATGAATATGGAGTTGGCAGTTACTCAATACAGTGAGAAAGAATTATGACGGAAATACAGCATGGAAAATAATGGAGTGCATAGTGGAAAGGTTCAACATGAGACAAGAATATATTCTCTTTTATTTAATAAATTTACGTGTAGGAAATGCTTGTAGTGATGTTGGAGACATAAATATAGGATTTCTCTTTTTTGTAAGTTGAAATATCAAATGATTTACCATGAATGTTAGATTATATGATGCAACAAGAAGCATGGAGCTAAAATTTAATATATCAAACACTAAAGTTCATTACATTTAAGAAAAATGAAATAAATGATTGCAGGCTATACATAAAGAGTGGACAAAAAAAATAGAAAAAATAAAAAATTGTGTACTTTGGTAGAGTGCTTAGTGAAAATGAGAAAATGAATGAATGAATTACAAAATATAAATACAAGTAAAAGCAGTAGATAATAGTCTGTGGTGAGGAAGAAATGTTTTCTACAAGAAGCAAAAATGGGTGTTTATAAGTGTGTTTCTGTCTACTTTGTTATGAGAAATGAGGGTTAGCACTGTAAGGAAAAAGATAAAAACAGACTGAATATAGCGAGGATTGGAAATTCTATCTAGTAAAATAAGAATGGAATTGATCAGAAATGAGTAAGTGATGAATGAATAGAAATGAAATTAAAAATGAGTGACCAGTACAAAGGGAGTACATTCAGGCTTTTTGGTCACATAAAGAAAATGATACAAAACAAGTTTGTGAAGAGAAAATTGAATGGGTTGAGAGAAAGACCAAGAAACTCAGAATTGAACGAAGTTGATGAGATCTTCAGAAAGAGAGTGGCGAGATGTTTAAAGAAAAAAGACAAAGTATACATTGCTCTATAGATATGCTACAAGCAAGAATAATTTATAAGAGTAGGAAGGTATGGAGGATTATAGTGAATGGCGTTGGTATGAACTAGATTTAGTTTCCCTTTCTTGAATTTTTCATTTCCTGCCTCAACTTTCTGTGGCATACTACTTCTTACACCTGCCTGAACTTTGCTTAATGCTGAAATAGTGTGAGGTTATGCATGTACTGTCAAAGTAGTCTTTGACTTTTGGCTGGTCGCTTAGTGACTGTTCAAAGTTCTAGCAGACCTATGTATGGGCTACTTATGACCTAGATTTGAAGTTCCCATGGTTGCTGCCCCTCTCCTCTTGCAGTCACATGATTGCAGTCTGGAGGTCAGCACTTGGGCAGTATTTACAGCCATTTGCAGAATCCCGCAGTCACATGACCATGTTTTATGATGGTTTTGGTGAAAACCAGCATTTACTTCCAGCTTTTGGACATGGGCTCACTTAACGATCACAGTTTCCATTTTATGACTGCGTCTGCTTAACAGCTGCTGCAAAAAATCAAGCTAGTCACATGATTAACTCATTTACATCACAAATTACAACGGTGATGGGCAGGCTCCATTACTATTGTAACTTGAGGATTTCCTGTATATAATTACATTATTATGCATTATAATAGGATAACCTTATCTAACAATAATCTAGTCTCTCAGTGGGCTGAAGATGATATCCTGATTTTTGCTAAGTGTTAAGTTAAGCCCTGTAATCATGACAGATTCATTAGAACTGGTGTTCAGGTTTCTACAGGGAGCATTAGAAGCCATGGGGACCAATTATAATTGATTCTCTTCTTCCTTACTTCAGAAGACTGTTGTCAGCTATGACAAAATTAAAATCAATCAATTGTTTTTCAGATTCAGGTGGTGGATATAAAGCTTGCTTGGAAGCATAAAAATATATTAAATGAGAGAGATAAAAGTAGATTATATATATATATATATATATGAAGGACAGAAATTGACAACTTTGTCATCTATGAAGTAAGATATATCAGATGTAGATTTGATTGTGTAATCTTTTTTTAGGAACTAATGTATTTTTCCATTAATCTCCCCATAAATAAGGCAAGCCCCTGACATATAAGATTGAAAATTCTTCTCCTAGCAGTGGTTAAAATATAGTATTGACTATTCATTATATTTCTATTCTTGAATTATTTTGTAAACTGATTTATGTTAACATTACTATTATCCTAGAATAAGGAAAATGCAATTGGTATTGTTGTAGGGATTAGACAAGTAATTGGGTGCTTTGGATTCAGGCTGCAAGTCCATGGAAATCACAGACACCAAGTTTAATATTACATCTTTACTAAAAGGGTTTTGAAACAGAACACTAATAGCAAAAAGTATGAACAAACAAGATGGCAGCTACAAAATGGTAAACAGAATTGTAACTAAAGGAACTGTATGGTATATAGCTCTCTTATATGGGGGTGGTGTCACCCGGATTTGTTCCTTTGATGGAGCAAGGTTCTTTCTGTCCAATAGTCTTGTTAAGCACGTTGTTCAATTCTCCTCTCATGGTGAGCCCTTGCATTGGGTCTGAGAGGAGTGTTAGCACCTCTTCTTTGTTTTCTGAGGTCAGTAATAGCTGTCTTTTCTGGTTGCTAGAAAACTTTTCCACTTGCATCTCCTGAGGCTAATGATCCTCTTCATCTTCCAAGTCTGATCTAGCCATGACAGCAGGTGATACATGTCAGGCCTGTATGCAATAAGACCATTTCCATCCATGATGGAAAAGTAAACACTTTATGACTGTGACCTAGATAGACAATGACAGAAATGTAGTCTTGTTGGAGATTTTCCCTCTGGGTTTCAGATTCAGCATCAGACACAATACCAAGAACATGTAGGTGATGTGGTTGCAATCATTTGAGAGAACTTGGCTTGAACGATAGTACAGTTTTAATAGTGCCTGGATATGAATGCTTACATATGTAGATGGGCCAGACAAGTTATGGAAGGTGTATAGAACAGAGCATTTCACTGCCTTATGCCCCCTATATTTCATCTTGGGATGGGTGGTGTAAGAAACTCCAAAGGTTTGGATTCTGCATGAACTTCTATGCTCAGAGGTTCACAATTGGATCTGTTTAGGAGGTTTATGGGTTTGTCTCAGTATCAGCCCAGACTCACAAAAGTATACTCCCGCTAGATTCAGTCTGAAACAGATGAGACATGGTATAAATATGGAGGATGTTGACCTCTATCATCTGTTGTGGTCAGGATACTTTTCAGCCACATTACAACTCGTGAACAGTCTGAAACTCTTTGACAGAGTGGAATTCATTAAAATTGTCTGTTTCAGATCTACAAGAGATCCAAATACTTTTGAGGATGTTTGAGAGTTTCTAATAATTTTGGCAGGCAGTTCCATTTTGTTGAATGTTGGTACAAGGTGCTTGAGATGGTTGCATTTATGCACTGGTTATGACCCTCCCCAGACCAGGAAGTCCCCTACCAGTATAACTGAACTACTGCAATTTCTCCTTGTAGAGTTGACTTTGAAAATGACTCAAAACCTCCACCTGCTATAGAATGTGCCAGCCAGACTGCTGGTGAATGAAACCTTCCATTGTACAATTATACTTATTTGCAGTTTATAGTGCTGGTTAAAATCCTATATAATGTGGCACCTTATGATTCTTCCCATTTTGTATGGACAAGTGGAGAGGGTCTGCTTAAGATCCTACCCATGCAAAAGGTAAGAGGGGTACATACCAAAAGTTAGGGAAGATGTAATGGCATGTGAAAAGAACCTGGAAGACCAGACAAACAAATGTTGCCAAGGGAATGGTCAGATAAAACATAGCATAGCCCACAGCTGAATAGTGACGTAGCAAAAGATCTCCCTAATTTCTTGGGCTATATGTGCTTTCAGACTTGTAAGATTCTGTCAGTGTAGCTTTACAATAAAGTAGAATTATCTTATCTGGTTGTGTTTCCTATTTGGTTTGCTCCATGAGGCTGACAGACTCTAATCTTGATCTTCCCATTCCCAGTCTGATACTTTTGCCACAGACTAATTGCATTGACTACCTTGGATTGTCCAATTGAAACAAAGAGGTTTCAGCAACGTATCTTCCTAGAATCTGTCTCTAATGCTCTTTGATGCCGTGAGTTGTCTTGTATGGAAGAAACAAAGAAATATTCTGTGGTACTTTCATAACAACCTGTTTGTTCACTTGGGACTGTTGCAACCGCAATCATCCCTTTGTGACCTCCCGCCATGGAGACAGCAATGCCGTGGAGAAAAACATCATAAGACTGGCATCTTTTTTAAAAATGCTATTATATATCAGCAGTATTACTCTTCTCCAAAGGTAGCAGAGCCATCAATATTACTTCATTATATAATTTATTCCAATTTTCATACAAAATAAAATGCAGTTTAAAATCAGAAGAATGCTCTGAGAGTTTTTGAATTTTTATGATAACATTTTGGCATTTGAAGAAAATATGATTATCGGAGTTGCTTCCAAATTGTTTATTACAAACATGAATATTAGAACCTGCTTTCCTCCCTTATTAATTTATTAATTCAATATATAATATATATAGAAGCCTTTTGTCACTATTGGTATTGTGGAATAAGATCTCAAAGCAAAGGAAGCAACTTGACAAGGCCAATTGGCTTATTTCTGTCATATGGTTTCATCAGAACTTTCACACCCCTAGAAAAGAAGACCATTTGTGTGAGAAAAGGATGAAAGGATATCATTGGCTGGGGAAAAAAGGAGACTATATTGAAATATCTGAGAACTGAGTAAAAATTGCAGGGAACCAAACTAGCCACTGAGCCCATTTTCACTACACAGTGAAAATAATGGGCAATTCAGGAAGTGATAAACTCTTCTTGGATAGAAGCTTTTAAGAAGGAAACCAATCAGTTGAGGATACTGAAGCAAAATCTTGCATTGCTAGCCCTGTAGGGAGCTGAAAAAATAAATTGGATTTCCATGGAGCGCTTCAATTTTTATTATCTACATTGGTCTTCACTAGATTTATCTCTACAACTATTGCTCAGCAGATTTGCAACTAGAATGCTTTGTGTATAGGCTCATGTTTACAGATCTATAGAAGAAGATGGCAGAGAAGGAGAAAAAGAAGAAAAACCAATTCCTTGCTTCATAGCATCATGTACCAGATGTACATGTACTCTATATTAGCTACCCTTGCAATCTTCCAGCACTTGTCATTCCATTCTTTCCTCCCTACAAAGAGACAGCTAGCAATTCCATGGTGACTGAACATTCATAGTCTTTCCACTGCACACTGTTATACCTTCCCCCTTAAAGATTTTGTCTGTTTTCAGTTTTATAAAATGTGAGGCTCCCTATAGCCTGATATTTCATCCGTAAGTAATGCTTACATATTGATAGTAACTGGAACAAAGAACTCCTTCATTAAGCAATGTGGTCATAAAATGTGATGTTAATGTGACTTTGCCAACTTCTGATAGGGTTTCTGACAGTTCCAACTGTCCAGAATTCATCTTTAGGTGAATTTTGCATGGTCACAGTATCCCTCGGTCATATGTTTGCCATTTACATTTTCCTACTGGCTTCCCCATTGACTTTGCTTGTTGGAAACCAGCACTGAAGGCTGCAAATGGCAATCACATGACCACAGGTTGCTTAAATGTCCTAATTGTGAGAGGCTGTTGAGTGCCTGAATTTTGATCATGTGTCCATGGGGACATTGTGACAGCTGCAACTGTAAGGATTGTTTACAAGACCCCCTTATTCTGTGACATTGTAAGTTGAAATGGTCACTGAACACTGCTAAATGAAGACCACTTGTACCGTGTAGAGGGGGCATTTTGGTTACATAAGAACTTATACTCATTACTGTCGGAATAAAAATTCATATTTGCAAAACCCAATGTCATTGTTAATTCCTGACAGATAAGTGAGAAATGACTTTTTACTTTGGTTTTCTTGGCTTACTATGTTATCTATTTTATTTAAAAAATATATGCTCACATGTGTACATCTTGAGATTTCACAGATGTTACATATGCATTAGACTGGCAGGGTATGAAAAGTATGTCATCTTAAACCAAGCATGGACATATAGGGAAGGAGGATAGAAACATTTTAAAATCATCCCTGTTGAATGTATTAGGCTCTATGAACATGTATCTGTGGACTTCAAGTCTGCGAAAGATGAGGATTAGAGGTACAGAGCCCAACTTATCTATTTAGACCAGATTTGGTGATCACATGCTACAGAGCCTTGCTTAAAAAAGGACAGGTTAGACTTGAGATGGATCAAAAACAGGACAGCCCCAATAAAAGGGATGGCGTCAAGTTACTGTTTACCATTCCTCCTCTTTCAGTATTTCAAAGGCCTGCTTTATTTGCAAACAATTAGACTCAATATTTCTATCTTTGCTTAGCAAAAACCAAGACTGTTATTGCACCTTGTAGACTAATTATGGTATTTTATCACAGCATTAGCTTTCACAGAGCAATTTGCTTTATCAGGTGCAGCAGGCTATAGTCTGCAAAAGTTCATTCCATAATAATTGAGTTAGTTTGTTTGGTATAAAAGATTTTTGGAATAAATATGATTTCCTTCTGAATTGCGTAAATGAATAGATAACATATTTTAATTTGCTGAGTGAAGAAACCCTTTAAAGCAAACAAGAACCAACGCGCCCCCCCCCCCCCCGGGTT
>JANHFL010005447.1:7656-21456 GCA_032468155.1 Oxyrhabdium leporinum
GGAAGGAAGGAAGGAAGGAAGGAAGGAAGGAAGGAAGGAAGATGGATATATGCATTACCCAAACTATCTATTAATAACAAACCACAAAATCTGATGGAATTACATTACTGAATATAACTTGATTTTTACTTTGTATTTTATATTTTAATTGCTGTGAGCTTGGATACAGTCTCTAGATGTAAAGTGGGCAACAATTTAGGATAATAGTTAAGGTTTAAGAGTAAAACTAGGTTTGGGAATATGGTTCAATTCCACTTTTAGCCATAAAAGCTCATTGGATGATTTGTAATCAGTCCAGGTATATTCTTAGCTCTGATTATTTTTTTTAAAAGTGACAATGTTGTACCAGCACACAATATGCTATTCTCCTTTTGAACATTGATGTGATGTCACAATGCAGGTACAAGAGAAGTAGAAGTTCTATCATGACACTGTATCACTGCTTCCGTTAGACTGAATGGTTTGATACCAGCTCATCTGTGAATACATCTGAGACAATCATATCCCAATCTATGTGATAGATTGATTGATTGGTTGGTTGATTGATTGATTGACTGATGTGAAGATAAAATGAAAGAGTTATAAGAATCACTATGAGCTCCTGAAAAAAAAAGTTCTGGATATATATCTAATGAATAATTATCAAATAACAACAGATGGGAAAATGATATTAAAAAAAATGGGGAAATGATATTCAAAAAAAATAGAGGCACATTAAATTTAGTACAGATGCAGTGTACCCATATTTCAATACCATCATGTTTTTTTCCTAAAAACTGGGTGTCTGTTGGATGCAGTGAATTCATTTCCTCGTGTGTCTGCCAAAATGATGTTCCTGTTAAGCAGAGAGGTCCAAGTGAAATAGGCTGGGAAAGAGCTTCATCAAATAAGTGAATGACTCAATAGGCTTTGGCTGTGGGATCAAAACTCTAGGTATGTTGAGCTCATCGGGGAATTCCAGATGCAGCAAACTGCAAAGTTGAAAGAATGAAGAATCATGACAAATCAACCAACCAGGAAAGCAAAAAAGACTTGGGGCTAGGCTGCATCTATGAGAAGAAATTGTGAATTAACAAATGTTAGCATAAAACATTCAGAATAAAATAGGTTAAACAACTGGTCTTACCCTGATGAAATTGGGCAAATCACCAATCATTGAAGTCCAGCTCAGTGTCCATATACTTTGATAAGAGTTGCGTGAAATCTTAGATACAAAAAAGTCACTGGCATTTAGGTACTGAGCTGTATAATTATCACTGTAATTTTGCAGAAGGCTGTGGAGGTGATTGGCAGAGATGGACACTGGGATACCTGGAAGAAAATGGAAAAATAATAAAATAAGTAAAGATGCGATTCAAATCTGCTTTTTAATCTCTGGCCCGAACAGTAATTCCTAATATGATGCAAAAGATGTGAGTGGCATACAGTATATGGGGTTATTTGCACAAAGAAATTATATATGTGATATCATCATGATCAATTCTAATTATCATGACCAATTGTAAATTTCAAGAAGTAATCACATGCATTGGCAAAATGTTGATGGCAAGCCTAGATTCAAAGTTTTGGTTTTGTCTGGCTTAACATGCTGAAAATAATCTGATACTGCAGACCCTATGGTTTGCTTTTGAAAATCAGCAATAAATCCCTTAGCAAGGTTGTGATTCACTGTCAAATGTTAGTAATAAGATTTCTCAGGGCCTTAGCAGTAAGAAAAAATGAGTTTAGTGACTTTTTCAGTTGGCCAATCCTACCTTAAATCATATCCATACTAGCCGGTTGTCCCATCAGGAGTATAGGCTAGGCTATCAACCATATAATTACTATTTTTCTTTCTCTGCATTACCTGCCTTTCCCCTGGACTACTGCAACATTTCATTGTTTTTCCAGACACCCCATTTCCCCATAGTCCGCATGAATAAATACAGAGCATAAGGTGACATGAAAAAATTAGAGGTTTCTATATCTCTTTGTGTTATCTGGTAATTATCCAGATATTTGAAGTTCAGAGTGATCGCCCTAAGATGTGATTCAAAAATTATAATACTAAAGTATGTGAATTTTAGCCTGTTCTGCTGGCACTGTATTTGTTCTATGATTAAACATTTTAATCAACGATACTTTCGAACATGGGTGTTCAAACTTTTGGCTTGCTTGGTCCACAATGAGTGAAGAGGAATTGTCTTGGGCCACATATAAAATATATAATATGGGTTAAAATATAAAATAGCATAATCATGTTAAAGGTTTATAAGTCTGTATTGTAAGTCTGCATTATTAGCTGTTCAGGGCTGCATGTGGTCTATGGGCCGCTACAATACTTTTTTCTTCAGCTAGTTTTTTCCCTTAGCTAGTAAAGCTTTGTCATAGCTTTGATATTTGGAATTTATCAAGGGACCAAGAATTCTGGGCTTTTTGTGCATGAAAAGTAGCCAAAAGAACTATTATACAACATTTAAGAGATAAATCCACATCAGATTTGTAGCATACATATTTTATTTTTAAGCACTCTTGACATACTGGTGCACATATAGACTTTCTTGAAATGGACTTCTCGGCGTTCATCTAATTTAAATTTCCAGTCCTTTTTTCCTTTTTTATTCTATAATTTGTCCACTATGATTATTAATTCACACCATATTTTTTATTAATATTTGCATGACATCAGATCTGACAGTTGCATTATTTTTGCTTCTTCTTATATTATCATTCTTTTGCCTTTTATTACATTATCATTATTTTGTTTAATTAAAAAGTATACTGATGCATTTAAACAATACATATGATTATAGAAAAGCAGCCATAGGTAGATTTCATCCATTATTTGTCTGTATCCTAATTTTCAGGATGGATGGTATATCTTGACTAATCCTTTATTGTGAAAGAGAATGCTAATTCTCAAGTTTACCTGGAATCACCATGTCAGGCAGATGGATTTGAAAAGTTCCTCCAAGAGGTGGGCTTGCAGTTTGTATCCTTTGGATTGTCAAATTTATTCCTGTCTCATTCATAGACATCAACAATTGATCAGTCCCTTCTGGTCCCTCCAAAGGTATACCTCCACTACATGAAAAAAAAAAGAAATAAATAAACGACAGCAAGTTTTGCAATACCATTCCTGTCTCATAATGGAGCTACTTCAAATGCAACTCTAGAATATTTGTTTATAGGTGTCCATTTCCAACCAGAAATCAGTAGGAAATCCACAAACAAGACACAAAGTAATACTATTGTTGTTGTTTTTCCCTCATGTTTCCTAGCAAGTAACATTTGGAGACATGGTGCCTCTAATCTCCGACTATGTGTAGAGGAAAACTTCTGGAATGGCGAAGGCATTTGTTACAAAACAACCAGAAGTCCTTTATTAAGCACTTTGAATAAAATAAAGAAAACTGAGAAAAATTGAATAGATTCTTATATAAATAATAGGTTTAATTACACATAACTCAAGCTTGATATTTTCAGGCTTTTATTACAGACAATTCAAATTGTTTTCCATACCTATTATGCAAAAATAATTTTCAAATCTCATTTCCCCCCCCCCAAAAAAAAAAGATTACAAATCTATCATAAAGTTTCATTAGTACAATTCGTATGCAATTAAAAACGCATCATAAGACAAAAAAATAAATTAGAAAATATTTATATTCCTACTATCACAAATACCAGTGATTTAATACAAAAGCCAACAAAAGTATAAAAGTCAGTAAGGAAATTAGGTATTAACTATTCTTAATTCCTCACATTTACAAAAAAATACTAATTAAAATTTTCAGTTCATCCATGGGACCCATGGATAAGCTGTGAAAATTTCAGCAACCACTAGATAGCAGAAGGAAAAGACATAAGACATCGAAATTCAAAGCTTTTACAGAAATATGTTTAGATTTTGGGAGGCAGTTGAAGACAAGTGCTGATTTAAGATATAATGTCTATAGTTACACTTCTAGGAAGACTTCTAGGATACAAAAACCTAATTTATCGGCTGTGTTCAATTACAGATTTGTCATAGTTAACCATGGTGAGTAAAGTCAATTTCTAGGATCCTGGATATACTTAGAAACTAAGCACATGGGAAAACTTCACCCAGCATGATTAATTAGTTTATGTGTCAGTATAAAGTATAAAGAAAGGCACCACAAATCTGCCACATACAGGCTGAATATCATCCAGTGATTCCGTGAAACTCTTGTGGAGATTACTAGCCTGGTTTAACTTTTCCAAACCTACGTTCATTTTCAAAACTAATCCAAAGTGTCAAATAAAATTAACACAAAAATCTCAGTGCTTTTAAATTTAAAGTGTTCCTTTAAAAAATTCAGTCCATACATTTTATTAATAAATAATGTATAGTTAGGCTACTGTGGTCTTGGTTACTATATAAGTAAATGTTTGCTTCAAATGTCTTTCTAAGATTGTTTTAGTCTAGTATTTAAATTTAAATTGCATGCACATTTTCTGCTAGAGCCGAGTTGAAAAAAATTAAGTTTCAAGATTTTCTCTCTCCCACACACTTATGCAAGATTCAACATTTCTTTTTAATTTTTTATACCAAATTATCCCTCCCCTACCCACTGCCTAATTTAATTCCAACCAACCAATAGCTAATGAAATTTTTTTGCATGTATCCTTATTTCTATTAGAGCTTTCCTGCTTGAGCTGCATCAATCTGGATAAGTTTCAACTATCTCTTGGCTGCAATCTGGGGACTGTCTAGATTTTTTTTCAATCCATGTGGGATGCTATTTAAAGCCTTTCATAGGCATGCAATTCACTTAAGTGCCATTCTTTGCATGCATCTAATCACAGCACAAACATACCCCAGCAATCTCCATTTTCTACTCTTTTTATAATATTGCCTTAACCTGATCCCAGATTATCCCCAAGGCAGCCTTAAATCATGCTTGGCTATTCCAGTGTTAGAGTCTTCCCTGTTATTCCAACACACTTTATACTGAGGTGCCAATTTAGCCATCTATCAAAACTTGCCTCCTCTTCCCAGTCCCAGCCAAATGAACAAGGGTAAATTGGTTAATGTCTTTCCACCAGCTAATATAATAGGAGGAACAAATCCAGGGGACTGCACCAATTCCCTTTCTTTAACTTGTCCTGCAGACAGAAAATAAGGATCCAATCATTTGGTATCATCTTTCCTGTGGCAGGATAAGGATCAACAGAGGGAATACCAAAAATAACACTAGAACATCTTTCTGAAGAGGAGCTTGGAAACTGAATTGAGGAAAAGTCCTAACTGGGTTTCTTGACTTGCTCTGAAAGTCCCTGAGATAAAGATGTTTTACCATATAGTTGGCCTACTTTACACATCTCAATTTTTTTTAAAGTCCTCTCTGGCTTTCTCTGATTCATTGGAGGAGGGAGGGAAGGAGGGAAGGAAGGAAGGGAGGGAGGAAGGAAGGAAGGAAGGAAAGAAAGAAATCAAAGCATAAATATGTATGAATGTTTATTCCTACCTGAGTGAGAGAAGAGGGAGGTTCTTGTGATAATTTGCTACAAAAAAAGATACATTAAATATAGGTGGGATGCCAGAAACCAAGACAGATTCTATGAGGTTGCCATGTGGACGAGTTGACCAAGGTTCCTTCTGAAAAACTGGAAAGAAAAGAGTTTGGGGATAATACTGCTATAAAAGACACGACTTACCACTTGCCAAACTCAATATGCATATAGTATAGATTCTTAAAATAAAAGTAATTGCATTATAATCTATATCAAAACTTCTCTCTACCACTGAAATAAATGTCTCTCTAGGAATTTCAAGTTGTTCTTCAAAAGTTTCACTAAGTTAAGGGAAATGCTCAGGTAAATAAGAAGACTTTACTGCCAATATGAACTAGCCCTAGAAACAACAAAGAACAGATCCTGCAGAATCTAAGACTTTGCCTATATTTGTGTGTGTAGCCCTGAGTTTAAATCCTAGGTTTCCTAGGTAATCAATAGATTGGGATATTGATGATATCTGTATAAGGTTTATGTACCAACTTTGCTTATTCCAGCTCTTTGCTTCCTTCCCATCTTTCCAGATTGTCCTTCCCACTATTTGGATCCAGAGTCTACAACTGAAATGTTTCCCAAATGTCCAATAATTATCAATAACTGTAATTCTGTCAAACATTTATTTCTTTATTAAAAAAAATATTGCTCTTGCCCCTCCAAATCCATTCATATTTTACTCTTATATTTATCAAAAGCAAGGCAAAGAAAAAAGCAAAACATGTGATTACCAAATACATCTTGATCTGAAACAATGATCTCATCAATGAAAAACCAGATTTGGGTCTCTGTTGCAGCAGCAGCAGGAGCTTCTGCATCAACCTGTTGCAAAAACACTGAAGAATTTTTGGGAAGATCATTAAGGAATTCAGAACTATACAGACAGTCTCTCCAAAGGTTGATGCATATGAATTTCCAGCTGAAAGAGAAATATATTTTTGCATCCATCACCTGAATTTATATTAGATGTCTACTTAAAAGGAAATTTACAACTTTGAATGACAGGACTATTTTTATAACTGCCAGGAAAGCAGAAATAAATATACATTATCTATATGCCCCCTGCCTCAAATATCACAGATGTTTAGAAATATCAGTATCACACTTTGCATAGTATTCAGAAAGAGCAAGTAGACATTTTGCTTAACAGCCTTACATATTTGATTCCATGTTCAGATTTTACTATGGGCAACATCTTAAAAGGAATACACTTGACTTTGATCATTCCCAATCAAGTTTCCTAGCAATATTCCTGTGAATTTCCTAAACCAGCTTTCAAATTGTGCTCTGTGGCATCATACATTTCCATGAAAATTTGACGGGGTCCATGAGGCCAAACAAGCAAACAAACACAAGTTCACTCCAAGGCAAGCCAATGATCTCTCATCAGAGCTCTGCCTCTTGATCAGAATTCCGAAATTGCTTTTCTTTCTTTCTTTTTTTAACCTGAAAAAGTTTGAAACCCCCTGCCCTACAGCATGACTCTGCCAAATCAAAGTCATATACTCATTGGAATGAAACCAGAGGCTTTATGGTTAGGTTTCTATTCTTTTAACATAAGTGCAGTTTTCTAGAGATGATATAGCTGCAATGTAATTCTCAGCTACTTGAGCCAGCATAGTCAAATGGGGAAGGATACTTCTGTATCCCAGAAATATCTGGAAATCAAAAGCATCAAAAGAAGTGATTTCGATTCCCATTCGTTTAGTACTTGTCCCATTGCCTATCTGTCAGAAGCATACATATTGCAGCTAATTATATTAAAAAGAAAAGGACTGCAGAAAATGTATAAAATGAACATTTATAGATATAGACCTTTCTGGACTGGATTTCAGATTCCATTGGCAAGTCACATGTTTCTTCACAGTATCTAGAAAGGTATTGGAATAAAACACTGCAATATAGAGGGTATTGCTCATGTAGCCTTTGTATGCAAAGCACAACTGTAAAGAAAGGAAAGAACAAAATTCCTCCTTAAATGATTTGCTTCCGATATGGCTGCCAATAATACAGAACAGCATATTTCCACACTCAGGTTTCTTTTGAACAACATGCTATCCTAAAACATCTGCCCCACATACACAAGTGTATTACACTTGCCCACCTTACGTCCCTCACCATACTTGCACAGATTCAGTTAGCCTTGAGGCCAAATGAGATTTCCTGTTCCTGGTATGGATTGTGCCCATCACCAAAGTCATCCTGTTGATTCAATATTTAGTCCTTTCACTGCTTGAAGCTTCTTGGAAAAACATTACTCACGTGTGTGTATGTAGTGACATCATAAGGAGGGATTAATTGAGATGTTTTGATAAGACTTTTTGGCCTGAAATTGCTGAATCTTCCACAAAAAGGTTCTGTCCAACTGACAAGGACTCCACCATTGACTGGATTCTCAGTATCTATGGCAGATGTGGGAAAAGTAAGGAAAAATTATATGCAAAGTAAGTCCTAGACAAACCTGAGTGCAAGACTAACTTTAATAGCCCAGTGCTACGAGTGGCAGTCTCAGTTCTGCAAAAGAGCATTAATGCCAAAATTCAGTCTCAGCATGTAAAGACTTGCACATAACAAATTTAGTGAAAGCGGGTTCAGGTTAAGCATATAAATTAGAATATTACCCATAATTGTGGTACACATTATACAACCCAAGTGTAGGGTGCATATCTAGCTGATAAATAGGAAACCACATGCTGGTTTTGCAGCATTCAAGACCACAAGAAAAGCGGAGAGAGAAGAGATATTGTGCAAAAAGTAAACTAACCTTTATATAGCCACATTGCACTTAATCTACTCGAATTATATCCTTTTGTGACCAATTTTTATAGATCTTTTTTGGGTAAACTACCCTCAGAGAGATAGCACATTTTAAATAAATGAAATAAACAAATAAGATACCTTTCCATTCAATAATATAATGTATTCTTCCTTGATTTCATTTTTGGCCAATATTTGGTGTGTCGGTGTGTCTGTACGCACGTGCGCTCACACACACACACACATGCTTGTGCTCATACATTTGGTTTTTGGAGAAGGTTTGCAGGTGTTCCTTACTTTCTTTTACAGTAGCTAATTCTTTTTCAGAAATAAAGTCTTTCAGACTGAAAATGACAAGCTTACTTTGCTCAAAACTTGCTTGCAAAAAAATATTAGCAGATGATAGCTCTATTTCGCATTTTACTGAAAGAAGTTCCTTCAGTTCATGCTGCATCTGAAAAATAAAATTATTTTGAGTTTTCTAAACAAAAGTGCAGGGTTCCAAAACCAACCAGGACCCAAATTTAAGACATTTGGCTGTTTAAAGCCAAACAACTAATGCTTTTCCCCACTATAAGTCAAGTTGCATTGTACCAAAAATAAGAGAAATTATTCTGCTACCTGAAGCAGATTTTATACATGCTATGTGTACAACAATATGCACACAGTTTTTAATAACATTAAAATTTTTGAAATCATTTACAGTGATCAAGAGTATTTACTAATTTAGCTTGAATTATCATTCCATGTCTGAATTTAGTCTTTGAGTAAATGACACTTCAAATCCACTTCTCAAGATAGAAGCTGTAGTTCCTTACTCCTTAAAAGTCATGCTTCTGGGGTATTTCAATTAACCATAAAATGTCATTATAGATTTTACACACATTTATCACTATGATCAACTTTTATCTCGGGATATTTTCCTAATTTTTCCTAATGTCTGACCTCTGCTTATAAAGTTCAGTAACAGTTTTAGATGTTGAAGCTAGAGTTGTACCAATCACCACTACCATCCCAATTCTACACATTGTAATTATTAATAATTATTTTATATCCAGGAGAATCATTAAGTCTATACTTGATCAGCTGTAACATTTGTTGACATGGGATTGCTGGTCACATTGTCCCAAGCAAGACTGAACCATCCTCTGCCAGACAATATCAGCATCTATAAAGCAGAAAGATTAAGGGTAGCTTACAAAGTATATTTATTTCTTCTGAATAAAAACAAAAAACAGTACTTTTTAACAACTTGAGATTCTTCGTTCTCTCCTTAATCACATAATAAATGCAATATGTAATTTAGAAGAGTTTTGAATCTGATAACTGCAAGTCCCAGTTTAATGTATAGTTTCAAAGCACCAAAATTTCTGCAAATAGTTTCATTTAGAGAGGAGGGAATTAAAGAACTCATGAAGTCATCCCGCAAAATGTTTGAGAATCCCTGAAATGGTTGTTTACTATTTTCTAATAATCCTAGCATTAAAACATCCATACAAGTATTGTAAGGTTGCTTCTAGACCAGATGGGTGGCATATAAATTTGAGAAATAAATAAATAATAAACAAAACCTTTACTCTCTTTGGTCAGCTAACCATAAGTTAGGCTGCCTTCCATCTCTTTGCAGGGATAAAAAGGAACAGCCTATTTCCCAATTGCTAAGAATGATCCAACATCCATCTGATGATAAATGCATTAGTGGATGAAGAAATAAACATGGCTCAGACTGACCAGCAGTCACCTATAGAATACATGGGCAGAATACAAGCAAAAAGAAAGATGAAGTCTGGTGGCACCTATGTTATGGTGGAAACTGTAATGACCTAGAGTTTATAAATACACTGAGATGGCCAAGATAATATATACCTTTTTACTGCCATTTCTGAAAATCTGATATCTAAACCTGATTTAAAATTATAATTACAATAAAGGATTCTGACTTTTTTTTTAAAAAAGTTTTAATAAAACAGAACAAAGAAAATAATAAATGACAAATACACATAAAGAGACACACCCACCACATTTGATAGCAAGCATTCACACAATCTGTGATTTTTATGCAAGTCGTTGAAACAATGGGACTTCAATTCACAATTTCAACTAGTAAATACAGTTCAAGTAACAACATTAGTTCATTGTCTTATCAATTCAATTGACAAGTGTTACAGGGAAAACTGTGCAGAAGGAACAAAAATTTCAAATTCAGATTATATTCTGGAATTTACCTGTATCTCTGGAAGCTGGATAGCACTGGCTTGTATTCTGTATCTCTCTCTGCGATAAGTACTAACCACATCCGGGTTCAGCCAGGTATTGTGCAACTGAACCCCCATGCTCATTCCATTGTTTGGAGATATCCCATGATGCACAGCTTCCAAATAGTACATTGTGTCAGCAATTAGCTCATACTTCTCTGATTTGGGCTTCCTAGGATGAAACCAATCTGCTGACCAATCAGTAGTGCCAGTAGGAATTGATACAACTTCCACCTGTTGACCCAAAAAATTGAAAACAGTAAAATGGTTAGAGTAGAAATGTGTGGATTTGGCTACCTTTTATAGTGCTAGTACTTCATCAGAGCATTCCAAACTGAAGCAGCTATACAGTAGACTGATTCAGAGTGAGGTACCATCCCTTTAGATCAAGGATGGGGAACTATGGCCCCTTTATGACTTATGGAGTACAACTCCCATGACTGGCTCAGGAATTCTGAGAGTTGAAGTCCACAAGTCATAAAGAATATTTAATTCAAAAAACAAGGAAAAATGAAATGATTTTTCCAAATTATAGATCCTAATGTCAAACATGAAAGCAGGAACATTCACTGAGTTTAAAGCACAGATTTTATTATTGCTACCTCTAAGACAAGAATCTAGTCAACTAATGGAGATAAAGGTAAATAAGCGCTACATAACTGTCAATAGAATTCACCGGAGGGTGGGGGGGGTGGATTATTGTGAAAATGCAATGACTCCAAACTAAAGACACATTTAACCCTGCCTTCCAGCTCAGCTTCTTCTCTTACATCTGGTGGCAGTAACAAGTTATTGTATATAATCGAACTCCACACTCACTGTCCCTATCACTGATAATGTTACCAAGCTGGGTAATGAAATGTCTGCAAGCAAACTCAGAGATTATTCCACAGTTACAAAGATAATTTATTATTAGACTCTGTATCAAATAGATTACAATAGTATTAAAGTTGGCCAGTAGCTATTATCTGCTTCATATCTGAAGTAGCAATTTTAACATTTCTATTTTTCCTGATTGACTATGACAGATTTTGGTTTCAGAAACTCCACACTGAATACTTTTCCTGCCACCTTTCATAAGGGGTGCCAAAAAGACTGGTGGCAAGGTTTTGGCACATTTAAAAGCCAACATGTTTCTGAAGAAGCATTTTTAAATTGAATAAATCAAATGGGTGAAGAAACAAGTCACTGTTCTGCCTGGAGAAACAGGGAGTTAACCTGCAGTGAATAAATAGTAAGCATCAAAATGTTTAGCTCTGAACATCAAATGATTCAATTCACTCACAAATCAATTTAAACTCTGACTTTAGGGATAAAAACCACTATCTGTAAATACAGACCTGTGTGCTGTATTTGCTCCTGGGTTGTCTCACCTAGTCGCACTGTGTTCACTCTGACAGATTATGGGCCCAGTTCAGAGAGAAGCCCAGAGAGAAGGCCAGAATGACTAGAGAAACCAGAGAGAAGAGAAACCCAGTGGTTTCTCCAGAGCCAGAGGGGCTGTGCATCGTGGTTTGGTAGTGGTTAGTGCTTGTAATGGAAACAAGCAACATGGATTCCACCAGCATAATGGGAGGAGATTTCGTGGTGTCTCAGCTGAATGAGAGAAAGTACCTCTCCTGGAGTGTAAAGATGGAGATGTACTGAGAAGAGAGGAGTTGTGGACGATAGTTACTAATCCACCAGCAGTCCTGGATGATGGGGACTGGAGAAGAAAGGAAAAGGCATTAGCCAGCATAATTCTGGCTTTAGAAGACAGTCAGCTAATACACGTGAGGGGTCTCCAGTCTGCGAAAGAGTGCTGGGAGGCATTGCACAGTGTGTATGTTAGAGAGACTGAGGGCAGTAAAGTGTTCCTGACAAGGAGACTGTATAAAGCACAACTGAAGCTGGGGGAGAGCATATCCACACATCTGCAGGCTATGAGAAAGACATCCCTGGAGTTAGAGGAGAGAAGGAATGACGTTTGCTGAGGCACACAAGGTATATGTGGTGCTTTGGACACTTCATGGGATGTTCTTGTGATTAGCTTAGAGTCCATGCAAGAAAGGGACTTAACCATGACGTATTTGACTGGCCGATTGTTGGAGGAAAAACAGAAATGGCTGGAGAGGCTACCAGGAAAGGAAGGACATAATGCTCAGCACAAGCCAACATCTGCAATATCCCAGGATGCCAGCAGAGCAGCTGAGATAGTTTACACAGTGAAGAGGTGCTACACATGTGGGTCTACAGAGCATCTCCAGAGATGCTGCCCTGAGAGGAGAAACAGAGGAGCAGTGAGACAGGGGTTTAGGACTACTCAATACTTGAGGAGTGGTTCTTCATCATCGTCTTTTTCTCTGGCAGCAGCAGCATTTGAAAACACCAGGAACACTTGGTTGTTGGAGAGTGGGGCAAGTCAGCATATAGCTAATAATCCACAAGTATTTTCTGGCTTGAGACCAGCAAAGAAGGCATTTGTTTGTTTAGCCAATGGTCAACAATCTGCTGTAAAGGGGGAAGGTAAAGTTTATGTGCCTGAGATAGGAGAAATATTTGATAGTGTTCTATATGTACCTGAACTGGATCATAATCTGTTGAGTGTTTCCAGGTTAGATAGCCAAGGGTATGAAATACTGTTTGCAGGAGGACAGTGCTCCATCAGGAAAGGTGGAAGAATTCATGCACGAGGGGTTAAGAAGGATGGTTTGTACATTCTAGGAAGACAGGAGAATGGTAGTGCATGAACATTTAGGAACACTCACACACATGACAACTGTATACATTTATGGCACAGGAGATTGGGGCATGAGAGTTGCAGAGTACTGCAGAAGATGCCAGACCTAGCTGAGGGGCATAAGCCAAAGCCAAACCAGCACAAGATGTACTTAGATTGCTCTGTTTGTAAGGAGAAAAAATTCAGGGTGCATCCAGTGAATAGGAAAAACTCAAGGCAAACAAACAGAGTTATATCTAGGAGACCTGAAAGCTGTAATAAGGGAATACCTCCTGAGTGCTTTACTGCAAGTGGGGTTAGAGTAGGTAGTATTCATAATGAACCCCGTAAGTACAAAGAGATATGTACATGGTCATTGCCTAAGGAAAAATGGAGGAAGCCGAAGTTAAAGAGAATGGCAGGCAGAAAGAGAATGGCAGGCAGACGGAGAAATCAGACTGAGCTGGATAGAGAAAGTGAAGGTATTCAACCAAGAGATAAGCAGGATGTAATGGAAAGTAATGAGACAGAGTGTACAGAGGCATTGGAAAATGAAATTAGGAGCAGTTCCAGAAGCAG